>PVKB01004723.1:0-123576 GCA_004027205.1 Ctenodactylus gundi
CCCTCCCCTCCCCTCCCTCCCCTCCCCTCTTCTTTCTCTTTCCTCTGTTCCATATGATTCACTCAGGCTATTTCTGTCTGCACTTGCTAGGAGGTGATGATTGAATCTTTTAGATTTTGAAAATAGACATTCAGACCAAGCCCTAGGGAAGGGAGAAATCTGAACAATTTAAGACTTAAGCATTTCCATGTGCGTGTTCCAAAGCTTGTTTTTTCAAGTTAGCCTTGTGTCTTAGTTACTTTTTCATTGCTGGGACAGAATACCTGACAACCATAACTTAAGGGAGAAAAGATTTAGTTCATAGCTTCAGAAGGTTCACAGGTGGATGGCTGGAAAATGGTAGACTCACATGGCAGGGCCAGAGCCTGAGACGGAAGTCTTCACAGCATGGCAAAACAAGAAGTCAAATCTAGGAGGAAGGCTAGAGCCAGCACACACCCCTCCAGGTCAAGCCCCAGGCATCTGCCCCTTCCAGTTAGGTCCCACCCCCCAGTAGTGCATAATATCCATAGGTACATGAGGTTGGATGACACTCCAGATCCAAACCACCACTCCTTGGTCCTTATGATTCATAAAAATCTAGTATGTCTCTCCCTCTGACATAGAAATCTGCTGTTTCTATTCTTAGAAATCCACAGTATAGTGGTCACTGAACAAAAGGCCAGCAGAAGACACAGCTGCCTCTCATAGACTTTCCCAGACAGTATCATGGGTAAGCAGATCCACCTGGAAGCATCAAGTACACATCCACCCTAAGTTTAGTTCACCACCTAGAAAATAGAACAGAGACAAATCACAACAACAAAAGTTCCTATCATTGTAGTCCATCTACATTTTCCCAAGGTGTTAGGTATTTTTGCATTTCTACATTTCTAAGATTTGTCCGTGTCGTAAAATTGATACATGCATTTATTTTGGTGGTTTATGTATTTTATTTTTCTCTAAAAATCTCTTTTTTCATTAAATATATTTCTTTTACATTCATGGAATATTGGGATTAAAGAAATGTGTCATTTTGAAAATACAAATTCCCGTCCTGCTTATCTCTTCAAAGATAGTGAAAACACTGGAGGATATACCTGCAATTTACATTTGTGGCAGCATTGGTCAAAATAGCATGGTACCGAAGGAGCTGAGGTGCCTGTGACAGGGTAAAGAAAATGTGGTGCGTATGTATGATAAAATATCGCTTAACCAAGAAAAAAGACAAAATCTTGTGATTTTCAGCCACATGTATAGAATTGGAGGATGTCATGTTAAGGGAAATAAGCCAGATGCAAAAAGATGAACACTGCCTGTTCTTACTTACACGGGAAAGCTAAAAATGTTGTTCTTGTAGAGAAGCAGACTGTGGAATAATGATCGCTAAAGGGTAAGGAAGACTTCTAGGCAAGATGGCGGCCAAGCAACAGAGCTGCACGATGGCTCCTTGTAGATCCACATAAAAAGTGGAAACTGTCATCAAAAATAGCCTGTTCAATGTAGTTAGGAGAGGGAGGAGGACCCCAACAATTGAAAGGATGCCACGAAAGGTCAGAGATCCTGAAGAAACATCAGATGTAGAGGAAAACAGCAGCCCAGGAAGCAGCCTCAGGCTGACTGCAAATGGCTGTCATCCACTGGGATCCACAGATGGAGGAAAACCCAGCTGGATCCTCCCACCTCAGACCACGGTAAGCGTGGATCCTGGAGAAGTGGAAATCACCAGCAGCTGGAGCCCCAGCCACTAGAAAGGAGCTGGCAGGAAGTGCAGACTCACCAAGCTTCTCCTAGAAAAGGTCCCCTGAGCCTAGACTGGCTTGTGAGAAGCCGTGCCGGCAGCCATAACAGGCAGTGACATAGGCAGGGGCTGTTACATATACATACACATATACATATACATACGTATGTATGTGTATATATATATAAAGAATCTGAGCCTGAACTATTTAGAATAGAAGAAGGCTCAGACAGGCACATCAGGGTTTTGGGGGTTACTCTTGAAAAATGCTCAGGAAGAAACTGGCACATGAGACAGTTGAGGAGAGGTTGCTGACTTCCTGAATGACTGGAGCAGGGCCGTTGTGGGAGCACCTCAGAGGGTGGGAGCCCTGCCCTTGGGGGAGGTAAGCCAGGACAGGCAGGAGAGCTTTACTGAGGGGGCTGGGGACAAGTAAGATGCATCAGAGGCCAAAGGACTGTTAAGTTACCCCTCACTACCTACTTCCAGCACAGAAATCCGAGGACTTTTGGCTCCCCACCACACCCTCATACTTGTTCACAGAAATCTCTCAGCTAGGCCTTTATAGTGAGATCCCTTAATGACAGAAACACAGGAAGACAAGGCAACAGGACACACAGAGAAATGCCTGAATCCCTAGAATCTATTGCCAGGGGTCCTGAAATGGTGGAACTCATAGGGAAGGAAGTCAGAAAGCAAATAAGCGAATCAAACAAGATATTCTTAAAGAAATGCAAGCAATAATCAGTGGGCTTAAAGAGGAGCTTGCTAAACAAATAGTGGGCCTAATGGATACAAAGCTTACTGAGAATATGGAGGCCATAAATAAAAAGTTGGCTGTTGTAAATAAGGAAATTCTAGATATGAAGAAACATATTGATAGAGAAGCAGAAATTCTAAAAAGAAATGTAGGTGAAATTCAGGATATAAATATTTCATATGAAATTAGGGGAAGTCGACTCAAACATTATGAGGACAGAATTTCAGATCTTGAAGACAAGGCTTAGGAAACAAATGCTATAATTAGGTACAACTCCAAAATTAAAAATGAGCAAAGTAGCTGGGTACAACAGCTGATGAATGATTCAAAGAGAACCAACCTCAGAATTATGGATATGGGACAAAGAGAAGACAGCACCACACGTATAAAGAATTTATTTGCTGAAATCATGCAAGAAAATTTCCCAGTTCTGGGAAAGATATTAGTATACAGGTACAAGAAGCTTATAAAACATCAAATAGCCTCGACAAGCAAAGAAACTCACCACAACATATCATTACCAAAACCTCAGAGGTCCAACATGAAGAGAGGATATTAAAATCAGCAAGAGAAAAACAGACTTTATTTTACCAAGGCAGACACATTTGAATTACTGCAAATTTCTCAATGCAAACTTTAAAGGCCAGGAGAGCCTGAAGCAAGCTCTTTCAAGCTCTAAAAGACAGCAGGTGTCAATCTAGCTTGTTGCACCCTGCATAATTATCCCTGAAAATTTAAGGGGAAGTAAAAATTTTTCATGACCAAGCATCCCTAAAGAAACTTGTGACTACTAGCCCAGCATTGCAGAAAGTATTAGAAAGAATCTTAGAGACAGAGACACAAGTAGCACCAAAAAATACAAAGGAAAGGAAACATCTAAAGAGAAAGTGTAACAAAAAGACAAAGCAAAGAACCAGAGGAAGAATTCTGAATGGCCAATAAATAAACAAAAATAAATCAGAGAAATGCAAATTAAAACGATGCTGTGGTTCCATCTAATGCTGGTAAAGATGGCTGCTATTAAAAATCCAAAAGACAACAAGTGCTAATGAGGCTGTGGGGAAAAGGAGCCCTCCTGCATTGCTGTGGGGACTGCGAAGTAGTACAAGCACTATGGAAAGCAGTGTGGAAATTCCTCAGAAAACTGACCACCAGCATTCCATCTGACCCAGCTCTACCTCTTCTGGGTGTCTTCCAAAAAGAGTTAAAAGTCATCATACCATAGTGATACATGCATACCCATGTTTATAGCAGCACAGTTTATAACAGTCAAATCTTGGAAGAAGCCAATATGCCCAAGTGCAGATGACTGGATAAAGAAGATGTGGAATGTATACACAATGGAGTATTACCCTGCCATTAAAAATGATAAGTTTGGGTCATTTGTAGGTAAATGGATGCACTTTGAGAACATTATGCTCAACCAAATGAGTAAGACGTAGAAAGTTAAATATCATATGGTTTCTCTAATATGAGAAAACCAAACAATAAAAAATGTAAAAGATATAGAAGAAAGTAAAAAAGATGACATTGTGGAAAGGGAAAGAGAAATAGGGTTGTTGAGAGAGGGTGGGAAGGGGAAAGGGAGGTGACACATTAATAAAAATTTAAAAATTAAAAAAAAGTTAAAAAGAATCTGAAGCCTAAAAAAAAAAAGGCTAAGGGAAGGGAGGGTAAAGAGATAGGTTAGATAATAGAAATTAAAACTAAAATCAATAGGAGGGCAATTCTGGAATATTCTGTAGCTCAGTATGGTGGCTATAGTTTACAAGAGCTTTATTATATATCCATTTATATTTTTTTCTTGGTACCAAGGATTGAACTCACAGCTTCACACTGAGCAACATTCCCAGTTATTTTTATTTTTAATTTTGAGACAGGATCTCACTAAGTTGCTGCTGATGTCCAGGCTGAGCTCAATCTCGTGATCCTCCTGACTCAGCTTCTCTGCTCTTTATCCATCTTAAATAGCAAAGAGGAACTTAGAAGTCAAAAAGGGAAAGGGACAGGGTTTATAATTTTGACACGATCTATATGCACACAAAATGCTCAAGTTCCATTTAAACGTTATGTATCACATATATCCATATCAATAAAATGGAATAATTCTCAACACAACGATACACTGATTGCTCTGATTCTATCATTACACATTGTGTACAATTATTTGAGGATCACATGATGTCTCATAAATATGTATGATTACTATGGGTCAATTAAAAATGAAACTTAAAAATACAAAGAAACAAGCAAGCAATCAAGTCCCACCCACACGGGCCTAGCAAATTCGAGCCTTTTGTGTGCAGATCTGAAGAAGAGTTGCAGTCACCCCAGCATAACTTTAACTTCGAGATGCAGAGCAGTTAGTTGTGTCCGAAGCTCTTTTACTTAGTTCATACCAACACTCATTAGATGACTGCTGTGTGTCAGGCACTGTGTTAAGCACTATTCTTAGAAAGATGAGTAGATGAATTCTGTGGATTTGATAATAAAACTGACCTTTCAGTCCAAAAATTGAGTCACTTTTCTAACTGCTTAAAATCACTATACATTATATGGAGACACATCTTTTAGAAGTCTACAAGAACCAGAAAGAGCCATTTAAGAGGGCATAAGAAAATGTAAATGAGTTGTGTTCTGTCCTTTAACCTGGACTCAGAGCCACGGGTTCAGCCGTGATGGCCATATGACTTATTAGGCTTCAAAAAGTCTGTAATTTTCAAAGGAATATGATATTTAGGTTACAGTTTAAGAGGTGTCAAATTACTGTATCCCAACTCCTGGCATTTCACAAATCTTTAAAGGAAACACAGTAAATATCTATGGCAGTATGACGTGTTCCATCTTTCTCATATGCAGCAATTTTTACTTGGTACTAGGCAAGTGAATTAAATTGTATCGATTAAAGATGGTTTCAACACAAGGCTTCAAAAGGACCCTGAGCAAAGCTCTCCCCTTACTGGAACTTAGAAAATATTTAAAACCTGTTATTTTCATTTTCCTACTTTGAATATTTGCTTTGATATAAGGATTTGATATAAGGATATAACCATGAGTTATATTGAAATGAAGTCTTTGAAACTCTGGAAAATAAGGTTTCTCAGCTGGTTAAATTTACTCAGTGTGGATTGAGCGTTCTTAAGAGTTCCCACATTTTTTGCATTTCGAAGTCCGCTTGGTGTTGACCAAGGTCAAGTTTGCCAAGCTTTTCTTTCTCCTTCAACTTGCTGTGCTGTGGACTAGGAGAGGAGGTCTGTGGCTGCTGCGCCTGGGCCTGTGGTTTCCCATGACGTTCCATTGCATTAGAACTTATTGCAGGTGCAGAAAATGTCTGCTCCTCTCTTGCTATTAGGGCGTTTGTTGGGCCCAAGGGTTGTTTTCTGTCGCCGTGTACCTATAACTGTATGGTGGGTCTGCACGACAGGCTGACTTGGGCTTGCACTGGCTCTGTGGGTGTCAGCAGGAAGCTGGCGATGAGGCGGAGTGGCGCTGACTTCCCTCTGTGCCATAGCGAAGGTGCATATGCCACACCAAGGGAGGTCAAACGTGGGCCCGAAGGACAGGCATAGGCCTAAGAATTTAGAGCCAGGAAGATTGACCTTCAGGTTAAGAGAAGTAGGAACAGAGTGGGCACAAGAGCTATTCAAGTCTTTGTCTCAAATGTTAGTGCCTTTTACTTGCATCCAAGTGGTAAGAACTCAGTGAAACTTTCCATGTCAAAGTCCTCCCCCAAAATATAAGGATCAGGTTAAATTTTCTCCCACTCTTTCTCCTCTTTAGTGTATCTTTTTGGTGTTTTTGGTCCCTACTGAACCAGCTTTCTAATTTGGCAGCAGTGGTTTTCTCTACACCTATGTCTGTGTCTATCTGTACTTTTATGTATGTGTATGCCTACCTTTACCTACATCTATCAACTAACTTCCTTCCTTCCTTCCTTCTTTCCTTTCTTCTCTTTCTCTCTCTCTTTCTGTAAAACAAAGGGTATATGTTCCCAGAGAACGGGGCTAGATCTTCAGTTTGGACAGAAGGTTTGACAAGCGTCTACTCTGTTGTAGTCAGAGAGGATGCTTGATTGGCATACAAAAGGTGAGAGGGTACCCTGGGAAACAAATACTACAAAATATTTTTAATCAATGTATGATAATAAACTTTATATGCTCTTTAAGGGACAATAATAGCTTCCTGCTTATTCTGTGAGAGTTGTGTTTTATGACCTGCTATTTGTATTTGCTTAAATAACAGTCTTACTGAAAGAAAATTAGAATCATAAATTAACTCTAAATTTTATAGTTTCCTAAACTTGATCAAAAATAGTTACAGAAGAATAGTGAAAAGTATCAAGATCAGGAATAAAGACAGCAACTTCTTGTGTTTGGCATTATTAATTTTTTGACTTTGAAAATGATGGTAATTACATATGACAGTGTTTTTAGTTTTGATCATTTGTAAGTACACAATTCGGTGGTATTAAATATGTTCACAGTGTTTTATTTTGTTAATTTTTAAAGTCAACACTTAGTGCTTGTCTCCAAAACAAAAATTTTTGTCTCCATCTGCTGGTGAACGGAGAAAGATAAAAAAATAAAAAATGAAACAATACTTGATTGGGGAATGACTTGATTAAAGTTTGAGTTTTTAAAAAAATGACACTGATTTTTTATTTTTCTATTGGCATTATAAAGTCATAAAACACCATCCTAAAAGCAGATGAAATGAAAAGCAATTGCATTTTCTAGATATAAATGCTTTTTGAAATTGATATTTCTTCATGTTTATGACTAAGCTCTTGGTTAGAAAAATGTTTCCATAACACAGAAGAAATATGATATGTTTAAGAGGAGATTTCATTGTGGTACCGAAACTTACAATAGAATTTTAGGCTTTGGACCAGACAATATGTTAGTAATTGTCTTGCCTGAGTTCTTGGTTTTACATTCAAGAAAAATGAGGTTCATAAGAATTTTTCTTTTTACCTACTTATCTATTGTCCTGGAAATGCTTTGTTCCAGAACATAAGACAAGTGGTTTGCAAGGATACATAAAAGATAGAAAGGTAACATAAATTGGAATTAGGTGAAAAAGAGTAAGACCATCCAAAACAGGACCGAAATGATCTCAGAGAGGTGTACCGTAAAATTTTGAGCACTTGGTGGGACCTTAAATGTCTCTCTGGTTTAGATCTCAGATGGGCCCCAAAAGTCTCATGCATTTGGGGGGTAGGGGAACTTTTAGAAGGTAGGGCTGCTGTTCTCATCAGTAGATTCCATCCATTGATGCGTTCATAGCTGCATGTACTGTTAGGAGGTAGGGCCTGGTTGGAGGTGGGTCACTGGAGGCATGGCCTGGAAGGGCGTGGTCTTGTTTCCTTTTGCACCTCTCTCTGCTCTGTCTCTGTGTGTGTCTTTTCTGGTTGCTCTGTGATGAGTCGCTGTCCTCCATAACTTTTTCTTCGACCACTTCTGTCTTGGAGCCAGCCAACTATGGACTGAATCCTCTGAAACTGGATCCAAGTAAATGTCTCCTCTTTAAGTTGTGGGTATTATGTAACTTTGTCCCCATAACAGAAAAGCTAACTAATACAAATTAATGTTCTACTCATCCATGTAGAGAATATCTGATGTCTTGGAGTCTTATTATAAGAGAACATATCTTGTAAACCAGTGGTCTTCGTAGGTTTCATTGCAGGAGCAAAGCAACAGATTCTGATGGCCGCTTTTTTGGTGGTATCTCTCACCCATGCTCACATGAGTGTAATTAGTTTGGGGCTGAATGATCAGAATCCTTTGTCAGCTGGGACTTCTTGGCAAGGACCATGCTGTGTTGAGTCCCTCACAGGACCAGCTAGCTTCCTTTTCGCTTAACCCCTGGAGATTCCAACTTTCCTTTTCTGGGTGGCTGAAAGGAAAGCTATGACGCATCAACACGGAGCTTCCAGGAGTGGAGTTTTTATTGGAACCAGCGCATCGAGAGCATTTGGGCCTCGATCTTCTGAAGTGCCTCTTAAAGCTGCCTGTTTCTACACATCCTGTTTATTGATGCAGAGTCAGAAAGGCGAGGTTCAGAAATCTGCACGCAGTGCATGCGAGGAGCTGCACCCTGAGACATGCCCGACAATCTTTTCTTGGAAAGAATATTTGCCACTTGTTCCTTTCGAGGTGGGGTAGATATCCTTCAGGCAGTCTTTATAGAAGGTCTCCTCTTGTTCTGTGCCTCTGCCTTGGCTTTGGCTTCCAAAATGGTTTATTTGTCTTAGATGCTGCTCTCAATCCTCCTAATCCTAGTGCTACTAACATTATTTGAGAGATCTAAGTCTGATCACTTTCCTCTTCCACTTAGAACTCCTCCTAATTTTGTTCTGTATCTGAAGTGAGTGTCCACTTATCTTGTCATGGCCTGTCATACCCTCTGCACCCCTGTCTCTGCCTGCCTCTGTTCCAGTCAGGTGGGGAGTGCCTTCCTCCCGCTGTTTTCCAGCAGAACTCTTCTCTGTTCTGTCAGTTCAAGCTCATCGAAGGATGTAGGTCTCCACACATTTACCACATTAGATACCATTATTTATTTAAACATTGCTACAATTCACCTGAAGTCTGCCACTTTGTTATTATCTTTGCATTCAATATGTAGCAGACAGATCAGCCCATCATCAAACCATCTTTGCTGAATAAAATTCAGGAAGTGCTACAGATTGATAATGACTGGGATGACACATAATGAAAATAATAGAAAAATAATGGATGCATTCAATTGAATTAGATGGATACTTATTATTAAAATTATATTTTATTAATATAGTTTGATAAAATTATATTTATGATGAAAAGAAATATAATTGAAGAGAAATTATATAGTTGAAGAAACCCAATAGTGAAGATATTTCAAAGCTAACATGTTTTAAGAGGGACTCACGTGAGTAAGTTGCCTAGATCTTGGGCTCAGGAACTTAAAGAAAAAAAGGAAACATGAAAAAAAATACTGAACTTGAAAAAGGTAAACTAAAAAATTGTACGACATGGATTTTTCTTATTTATTCATTATTTGAAAATACTCATGTCTTTAAATCATTTTTATCTTTGTGTCAATAAGGCTTTAAATAAACTTGTAATTAAGTATAAAATCTAAAAACATAAGTAAATTAAAGTTATTTTAGGAAAATAAACAAAATGAAAGTACGATCAACCAAATAAAACAAAGGCAAGAATAACATTAACACATCAAGTTCAAGCTGTGAGGTTCTGTGTGTTGTCCAGAAATGGCCAGAGGTTCACTCTTCGTAGTCGTCAGTCAACAGGAGTGTGCTAAGACTCCTTTGCCCACTATTTGTGTTGAATTCTTTATTTTTGATTGGTGGAACTTTTGAATTCTTTGTATTTTACGTATTATCCCTCTATTAGGGTTACTGCTAATTTTTTTCCATTCTGTAGGCTGTTTTTTTATTCTGTTGTTTGTTTGCTTTGCTATAATTCCGCTTGGTATTATTTCCCGTGCTATTGTGGCTCTGCCCAGGGAGCCCTTGTCTGTTGCCGTGGCGCTGAGCATCTTCCCTGTGTTGTCCTTCAGCAGCTTGGTTGTCTCCGTTGTTACATCCAGGTCTCTGATCCACTCTGATTTGATTTTAGTACAGAATGAGAGCTAGGGATCTAGTCTAAATCTTCTGCATGTGGATATCCGATTTTCCCCACACTGTCTCTTAAAGAGGCTGTCTTTTCTCCAGCATGTTTTTGGCTCCTTTGTTAAAAATCAGATGTCTGTATTTGCATGGGTTTGTTTCTGTCTTAGGTTCAATGCCATTGGCCCCTATATTTCTGCTTCTGTGCCACCTTCACGTTTGTTATTACGGATTTGTAGTATAGTTTGAAATCTGATATTGCAAAGCCTCTGACACTGCTCTTTTTGGCTATTCTTGGTCTTTTCTGATTCTGTATGAAGTGCATGGTTTTATTATTATTATTATTTTAGTTCTATGAAGAATGATGTTGGTATTGTAATAATGTATCCAATCTGTAGATTGTTTATGGTAACACAAGTATTTTTACAACATCAGTTCTTCTGGTTCCTGAACAAGGAAAGTCCCTCCCTCTCTCCCTCGTTCCTTCTTTCCTTTTTTCCTTCCTTCTTTCCTTTTTGATACTGGGAATGGAGCCCAGGGCCTTCACATTGAGCTACATCTCTAGCCAATTACTTTTAAGATCTTTTATTCTGAGACAGGATCTCACTAAGTTGCCCAAACTGGGTTCAAACTTGCAATGCTGCCTCAGCCTCCTAGTGCTGGGTGGTAGGCCCAAACCGTTGGGCTCAATTTGTTATTTCATCTTCTAATATCATGCGCAATTTCTTTCATCTGTGTTGTATAATTTTCATCATAGAGGTCTATGACCTCTTTGATACCTTGATATATCCAGTTTTAATCATCGCATCATATGACTGAATCGTCCAGGATACACCTGTTGCAATCTTAGTCTCAAAAATGGCTTGCAAGAGTCCTGGCTTCTTTGTACAAACACTCCTCGAATTACCATGTGTTATGTCCTGGTAAACTCAGTGTAATTGAGAATATTGTAAGTAGAGAATGTACTTACTACATGTGGTTTAGCATCATAGTGCTCTGGTTTATGGCCTGCTTATCTCTTGGGTCACATGATAGACTTGGAGCTGCAGCTTAGCATGACTGCTAAGCATCGAGACACAACATCATACTGCATGTCACTAGCTTGGGAAAAGATGAAGCTTCAGAAACTGAAGTGTGGTTTCTACTGCATACATCATCCTTTAGGGCGTTGTAAAGGCCATGAGTCACAGGTCACATCATCTTGGAGACCCTCTGTACACATGCCTGTGTTTAAACACCTTCTACTGAGTGTTTACTGGATTTGTTGACTCAGTTCTAGCAAGTTGAGTTTGGCAAAAATAACGAGGCCTCATACTGGGTTGTAGGAAGTCTGTGGCTTCTGTCTTGAATGCTTTCTCTTGCTGTTGGTTTCCTGTCTCGTTGTGTCTCTCTGTCTCCTCCATCCCTCTCCCTGCTTTCTCTCACTCTGAGGGAAGAAGCCGCCATTGTATCGGCAGCCCTCTATTGAGGTCCATATGGCGAGAAACTGAAGCTTCATATCAGCAAGTAACTGAAGCCTGTCAATAACTCTGTAAATGCGTTTGAAAGTCAGTGCTTGTTACGGTTTGGATCTAGAATGTCCCCCAAAGTCCTTTGTATTTGAATATTGTGGATTTCATGTGCTGTTAGGAGATGGGGCCTGGTCAGAAAGGTGGATTATAGGTGTGGGATAGGTTATAGGTGTGTGGTAGGTTACAGGTGTGTGGTAGATTATAGGCATATGGCCTGGCAGGAGCCTTCTCTTGCAGGCCCAGCTACTTCCTCTGATGATGCTGCCAGGCCCCTGCTGCCATTGCCAGTTGCCCCTGAATGGACTGAGACCTTCTGACACTGTGAGCTAAAACAGACCTTCCCTTCCTTTAGATGCGTTGGGATAGGTGCTCAGGCCGTGTCACTCTCCCTAATGCTGTGGCTCTCAGAGCTCAGGCCGGCCTGGTCATGGCCCCATGGGAATGAGGAAGCTCCCGGGTGTAGGCCTGTGCACAGGTGAAGGAGGAAAATGTACTGGGATCGAAACACCATATTTTCCTATGTGTATGTGAAGGGAACATAGGGTGGGGAGAAGAGGGCAAGTCCCAAGGACGAGTAAGTTGTGTTTTTCTTTTTAAATTGGGGATTGAACCCAGGTTCTTCACATTGAGCTACATCCTCACTTCCTTCAGTCCATTTTTAATTTTTGATTTTGAATCAGTCTCGCCAAGTTGCTAAGTTACCCAGACTGGGCTCGAACGCGCAGCCCCCTGCCTCAGCCTTCCAGAGTAGCCATGACTGGTCAGGTTGGGCGGAGTTTGCTCCAGTAGATTCAACACGATGCCACTGGACATCGGCTTAATGACCAAATCACTGACCACAGGAACTGTAATTAAATATACTCTTGAGAACACAATTGTATAAGTGGTATAATTTTTTAATGTGCAAGGAGAATTAAGCATTTAAGTAATAAAAGCCGGGAAAGGAGCCTTTGGGCAGACACTGTGTTCTCAGAATCCACATTTCCTTTTATTAAAATACATTTTTCAAAACAAAATATCGTTTTATGCGTCCCAAGGAGGGCTTTCTCTCCTCAGTTTGCCTTGTCTTGTAAACTGGGGAGGCTGTTTCTTTTCTGCCTCTTTTCACTGTTGCTTCTATACCAGATGTTGTAGATCTTGCTAGATTTACCCAGTCCCCCACCACTGTGCCACTAGCTGCCCCTGACTTGTATCAGCAGTGGTTACAGATGACATCTCTGCATTCCGGACAAGCCACATTCAGGGCTCTGCCTTTCATCTCATTTTTGTTCAGGTATTTCTGATTGCTATCAGCTACATGCTTCTGACTAGACAGTACTGTCTTAATAATATCTTAAAAGAGCATTCAGCTGTTGGTTATTTCCTTTAAATATCTTCCAAATCTTTATTTTATTATGTGGTCTACAATTCAGACCTGAATGATCAATATTTTTATGTAGGCAACTAAGCATCCAGATGATTTGGGGGACATTTTGGTGATAAGTGATAAAGGGTAGAAATTTCTTGTAAAGTTTTACAACTTCTTTCAAACATAACTTTGATCTGGGCCTGGGACACAGGCTTGTAATTGTAGCACTGTGGGAGGGTAAGGCAGGAAGCTCACAAATTTGAGTCTAGTCTGGGCAACTCAGTGACTTAGAGACTTTATCTCAAAATAAACATCTATATCCATCTATGTATGTATGTATGTGTGTATGTATGTATGTATGTATGTATCTAGCTGTCTAGCTGTCTATTATCGATCATACAAAAAGGGCTGGAGATGTAGGTCAGTGCAAAGGTTTTGAGTTCGGTTCCCAGTACCACAAAAACCCCAATGAACCAAAACAAAATAAAGACTTTGGTATTTTTAATGATATCACAAAGAAGAGTAGCAAAGAAAAAATTTTGCACATTCTAAACCTTAATGCTGTGTCTTCATTTTTATGCCACTGATTTTTTTTTTTCAGGCCAGCTCAAGGGGTAAAATACTACATTTAAAAAGGTGTAAACAGGGGCTGAAGGAATGGCACAGCGTTTAAAGCACTAGCCTTGCAAGTGCAAAGATGTGAGTTCAATTCCCCAGTACCACATAAAGCTGGGGGTGGTGGCACACACCTGTAATCCCAGCATTCAGGAGGCCGAGGCGGGCATATTGTCCCGAGTCCAAGGCCTGCCTGGGTTATACCACGGAGTTCAGGACCAGCCTGGACTACAGAGAGAGACCCTGTCTCAAAAAAAACGGTGTAAACATATTCACATAACATCTTGTTTATTTAAGTGAAGATAATTTAGTGTGTTGCATCTATGTCAAAAACTGTATAATTCCATTAAACAACTTATGAATGACAAAGGAGACAGAGGATGAAGGGTCAGTGGAGGAAATCTTAAAAGACAATATAATGGCACAGTTGGCAGTGCAGAGTGTTGCATGCCGAACAGTCCAGAGAGATGCAGCTTTTGCCCGTGGTAACAGAGAGGGAAAGTACTTTGCACAGCAAATCAAAATTCAGGGAATGCAGCTGTGTGGCTATCAAGTGCCTGATAAGACAAATGAAAACACATTTTCTACCTTATGTGTCACATCCTTAAAGAGAGATTTAAAGAGATTCACGTCATATCTGCAAATTGCTTAAATGAGCAAGGGCTGGTAGACATGATTTTTATTTTAAACTTTGATTCAGGTTGATGAAAATGACCAAGATAAATTATTTTTAATTTGCATACTTTTAAGAACATTAATACCATTTCCCAACACTTTAAAAACTTTGAAAAGTTTATCTATTTTTTTAAAGGTGATGTATTAGTTCGGTTTTGCTGTGGTAACACACATCCCCGGTAGCTCAGTGACTTAGGCGATCAAACACTTACTTTTAATTCCACTTAGGTGACAAGTGCAGGTATGCTGTACTGCTTTGGCTGGGCTTGCGGGGCTTAGCTTCATGTGTCTTCCCGTGCCATGGCCTAGGATGAAAGAGTGGCCTGTCTGGGTCATGCTGGTCTCATGGCTGTGGACAGTACACCTGGGAGGCAGAGCCAAGCCACATGATCATAATTCATGCCTAAGCAAGAAGGTGTCAGAGCCAAACCACACAATCATAATTCATGCCTAAACAAGCAGGTGGCTTGGAGTTATGACTGCTTCCATTTTTGGGTCAAAAAGGATCTCAAGGCTAAGTTCAAAGTTAGTATGGTTGGCGGTATGTTCTTGTTATTAAGAGGAACTGCAAAAGTGAGGTGTGACAAATTGAAAATATTGCAATCTAACAAGATAAAAAGTAGATCTTTAGAAGTTTTGGAAGATTTCTTTAATAAAACATTGCGTTAAAAATCATTGAAAATATTTATGTAAGATAATGTACTGTGTATGGTTTTGCCTAACCTTTATTGTGACCCCTTGTCTAAAGCATTTGACAAAAGTTGGTCATTGCCTGCTTGAAATTTTCTCCTTCTTTGTTTCTTTCTAGCATTTCTTGATTCCCTTCTTTTCTTGTCTGAAGACCTCTATACTCTTTGTTTAATTATCTTTTTCCCTAAGGTTCTGAAAATTAGGATTTCTCAATGTCTCATTACTCCTTGTATTTTAAAGCAATCTCAATACCAAAGACTGTGATAATTTTGATGATGTTTTCAATGTAAAGACAACTCAAATGAACTTGTCAAACTCAGACCTCCAGAACCATATTTCTACCTGCTTTCTGAGACCTTTATTTGAATGGTTTTGGGAGCCTTGAATTAAATATTATCACTGGCGACTTGCCATCTTTCTACTTAGATGTTTATTTTTCCTGATCTCCTTAATACAGATGCCAGCATCATTTTCTAGGTCGATTTCACTGAGAACTGTGAGTTGCATTTGGTTTTTCTTCTTCCAACATCCAGTCAATGAATGTTAAGTCATATGAGAGTGCATCACCACGGTGTTTCCCAAACTATCCACTCCTGACTTTCCACTAGCATCGTTTGGTTTACAACTCCACCCCACCTCAGCCACTTAATCTACTGCGTACCCTCTTCAGTTCTCTCCTCTCCACCTTCTTATTTAAGTTTTCCGTATCAGAGCTCCTAAAACTTTCTAGTTACTCTCTATATTGGTCACACATCTGCTTTGATATACAAGAATTTTCAACATTTTGAGGTTATCTTCTAAACATTAATGTTTAACTGAAGCTCCTGACAAAATAACTTAGTGGATATTACTTGAACATAGTCACAGGTTCCTACATAACTGTTGACCTTTAGTTGAAACGTCTTTGTCCTGTGTGAAGTATGCTCCTGCCTTCAACTTTTGTTCAGCAACTACCTGTCCTTTAGATGTTGTACCAAATGGGGTTGTTCCTAGTAGTGCTTGCTGTGTGTCCCTTCAGGGATACATTTGCTTGTGTTTCAATGATATTTAAAATTATTTCTTTATTGAGAGACTCCAGCCTTTTTGAGGACCAAGACTGAGTATTATTTATATTTGTAATTCCCTGCAGCCTCTTATCCAGAATTTTGTCCATAGTAAATTACTTACTTAATTAATTTTTGAGGTATTGGGAATTGAACATTGGGTTTTACATATGCTAGGCAAACACTTTATCACTGAGCTACATTCCTTATAATAAATTTATAATGTTGTGTCTAGTGCTTAATTCAGGAGTCAAACGATCACATACAGCAAGCACACCATAAATGTTAATTATAATTTTTTTGTTGTCATTACATTTTTAATGAATGCTAGTAGGATGTGGCTATATTTACCTGAAGACAGTTTTACATTATTTTCTACCTTTTCAATAAGGTGCTTAGTAAATGTGAACAAATTCTCTATAGAGATAATTGTGAAATGATTTATTTATTTTAAAATTTACAGTGGATACTCATTATAAGATTTATTTGGAGAAGAGGCAAGACCCACTCTTTGCCCAAAGTTAATTTCCATTTTAGGTATTTAAGCTTAGCATACATAGCCAAGAAAGTTCCTGAAATAAATTAGTCCTCTCTGAAACCTGCAAAAAAGGATAATTAAAATAACTGTTAAGTCTCCTTAGAAGATAAACATAAAGGGAAATAAAGCACTTCTTGTTATGATTTGCTCAGCAGCTCAGGTTACTGCAGTTATTATTCTCTCTGAATTAATAGTTACCTACCACATAATTGCCTTGTTTCAAGGTAAGCTTAGGGATTTATTCAAAAATAGATCCCAAATCAGTAGGAAGGTGAAAGAGTGTGGGTTGATCCACCGCTAATTTCAGTTTCTAAAATATAGGCTTTCAACTCCAATGTTTGTTATTAAATAATGATTCAATGTCATGATTTTTAGAAAACGTTAGTATCTCAGAGTCATTGCACTCTGTAACAATGGAGAGAGTATTGTCAAAAAAAGTAAAAAATGATGGTCCATGAGACACAAAATCATTAACTCCAGCGTGTTTCCTTAAATCTGAACTCTTTGGAAGAAATAAAATATTTTTGAATTTCTCTTTGGAATGTTTTTGCAATTAAAACTTGAAAATACATTTTTATAGTTACTGACAGAGGGAACAGTTGTACTTTTAATTTTCTTCCTTAATGTCTCTGTTTGGAGACTTAATAAAATTTTATATCAAGGTCTTATTTCTTAGGCTTTTAAATGACATTTATTAAGTTTTCTACATCTGTCTTGTTAATGTAATGAGATTTTAAGTTTTCTTACAGAGTTTTTGCCTTATTCTTTAAAAAATTCTCAAACAGATATTGATTAACTAGGCCAGAGATATTTAAGTGGTTAATTGTTCATATTTTTAGGACATGGAGAGTAGCAGTAGTTAAATATTCTCACACCTTTGAATACCTATATTTTTTAGTACAACACTGTATGAATGCCAAAAATACTGGCAGATAATGTTTCTTTGTACTTTTCTTTTAAAATTAAGAGGCTTAACAGATACTTCACAGATGCAAACAACTATGATTTAGTAATACCTGAAGTTCTAAAATTAACCATCATCAGAGATAAAGCAGAATAAAATAATCTCTCGTGAGTGTGACACTTGGGTGATGTCTGCCTTTCCTCCCACAGTGTCTACTACAATGGCTGCACTCAGTAGGTGCCAGAAATGTTTAGTAAAGAAATATACATCGTATGAAAGCTGAAATCAGCACTGTTCCTTTTGGGTCACTCATTGGAGATGTTGTTTCAGAACAAACCCAGTATGTCTCAATAGCTTAAGAGAGTATCAGTGATCCAGTACACCTAGTCATCCTGATTTGTTTCTGGATTCTGGCTGCCATTCATTGCATGAGAACATTTTGCAGGAGATTTGGATGGTGAAGTAGAAGTGGTGACATCACTGTGGTGGAGTTTAAAGATCATTTGAGCCTATTATGATTTATTATTGAGACAGAGTCTCACTGTGTAGTCTTGCCTAGCCTAGAAGTTACAATCTTCCTGCCTCAGCTTCTCAAATATTAGGATTGTAAGCATGTGCTGTCAAACCAGGCTTGAGTTTATTATTTTTGTTGAAAATTACTGATTAGTAAGAAAGAGTACAAAGCACTTGCCTTTGTTGACCGTATGGAGTTTTGTCAACCAGATAATGTTGAGATCCCTATTGTGGAAGGAAAGAAAAAACAAGTTGGGCACATAAGGTGGTAAGTGAGCTTTTCCCATGTGACCTACTTTCCTATTAACTCCTTATGACTACCCTGCCTTTCTACTGAGCTTGTGAATTTTGTTCCCCTTGGTCTATTGTTCATTTTTTCTTCCTTTTTGAAGAGAAATATCTTTAGAAAAATTGTTTTTGGTCCAGTATCTTTATTTTATCTTTTCCTATTCTTTAACCTACCTCAAAAATAGTCTTTTATCCTCTGTACTCTCATAAAAGACTTCAGTGAGCTGCCTATTAACAAATCGTAAGGGCTCATCTCACTTCTTACCTCCCTTGACTTATGACCAGCACTTGACACAGCTGATTAGTCCTTTATTTTTGAAGGTGTTTGTACATTTGGTTTTTAGGAATCTACCCTTTCCTCGGCCTCTTACTCATTGCCTGTTCTTGATTTCATTGTCCATTCCACATCGCTGAAAGCTGAAGCATTCCACAGTGTAGCCTCCAGGCATGTTAATGTCTCTGGGTATAGCCACTCTCCTGATGATCTAAGTTACGACTTTGAATACCATTGATATCTTGACCCCACCCACAATGTGTATCTCTAGTCTTGACTTCACCCCTGAATTACTAACCAATTATGGATTCAACAAATGTATTTGAATGTCTGCCTAGCCATCTCAATCCACAATGCTCAAAATAAGTACCTGATTTTTTCTCAATCCTAAAACTTCGCAGTATTTTCCAGCCTGACAAATGGCAGATTCAGTGTTTGATTTAACACATTCAATTTTCTGTTTTCTGTGAAAGAAACATTTGGAGTCTTTTTAATTTTTCTTTCCCCTATCCCCCTACATCCAAGTAAGTAGTTTGCAAGTTCTATCAGAATACCTCTTGCAGATAAGGACAAATGACCACTCTTTTTTGGCGTTGGGGACAAAGGATCAAACTCAAGGCTTTGTGTGTGCCAATCGTAGCTCAGCCCTGAGCTACGCCAGTGACCCATGCCCAGTTCTTACCACCCCTCCACTTTTGCTCTTGCCAGGCCGCCATCCTTTTTTGCCGTGATATTCAACTCTCTGGCTTGGTCTTTCTACCCTCGCCTTTAACCTTGTTGTATACTCTCTAAGTCGTACTGGAGATTTTTCTGAACTGTAACACAGACCATGTTAGCCCTTTGCTCAAACTTCCACTGGTTTTCCATCCATTATAGAGCAAAGTCCAAAGTCTCAGTTACGTAGTAGCCCCTAGATTTTTTTTTTTCCTGATCCCATTGGCTACCATGCTGGTCCTAACTCCCTTCACTCAGCCACTTTGGCTCTCTAGTTATTTTCTAAAGTGCGAGGGTTATGCCCACCTCAGATGTGGGGAGGTCTGTGCTTTCTGTTTTCTCCCTTCGGATCTCTTTCCCTAGTGGCTTCTTCCCATTCTTCACGCAGGCTTAACTGCCTTCTCTCTGCGTTGAGCAGTTTTGTCCTTCTCTCTCCTTTTGCTCTTCATTTCTCCCTCCATGAACCTTCCCCTGCTGCATTTCTTTGCTTACTTCTTCATCCCTTGTTTTTATTCGTTGGGAAACAAATGCCAACAGGGTGGGAACCTTGTCTTTTTTTCCATTGTGGAATACACGGTGCCTAAAGTAGCACTTGACCCATAACAGTTGTGTGTATCAATATTAATAATATTTATTATATGATTTAACTTACAAGGGGTTTGAGACAAAGGTAAGTGAACAGCTGCAGTGGGAACACAGTCCTATTTTCTGCAGAGCTTGTGATATATTTAATATAGAAGCACTATAGTAAAAGGCAGCAAACTATAAATATCAGATTTAATGTCAAATTCCTACCTTCCTATCTATTTACCACCTCTCCATTTTTATCTTCTCTACCACAGGGACTTCTCTACATTTTTTTCTTAAATGCATATAAGGAGGGAAAGTTTAAAAATTGAAGTATGCTTTCTAATTTCTAGCTTTCTCAGTGTGACCCATCCCTTCTCATTTCTCACGTGTGGCAAGTGTTCTTTCTGACTTGAAAGATAATCACAAAGTAAGCCAAGGAGTAATTAATTCAGGAACTTAAAAAGAAAATTAAAAAGCTTCTTACACAGAAAATATCAGAAAGTCCTCGTATTTACGTAAAACATAGCTGTGTGATGTAAACACAGAAGAAGGAATACAGAGAACAGTTAGTGAATGAACAAACAGAGCCATGACTGAGGCTAAGTTAGAAAAGCATACATTAGGGCAGGATCAAACAAACAAACAAAAAAACAAACAAAAAACTCTGGCATGTAGGCTAAATCCAGCCTGCTGCCTGCTTTCCCCCCCATTTTATTGATATGTATATGTTCAGATACATAAAATTTACATTGATCTTGAGTATTTTGTGCACATACATATCGCGGCAAAGTTACAGGTCCTTCCCTTCTCTGTTTTGACCCCCCCCCCCTCCCTTCTCCCCTCCAGTTCCCATTATTCCCCAAGTTAAGTTCTATGACATAATTGTGACCTGGGTTTCTCATGTCAGAGAAACCATTCTATATTTCACCTTCTGCTTCTGACTCACTTCACTAAGCATGATGGTCTCAAGTTGCTTCCTGTTTTTATAAATAAAAATTTTATTGGAATGCAGCCACTGTCACACTGCAGTGGAAGAGTTGAGTAGTAGTGGTAGACTTAGCATGCCCTACAAAGATGAACTGTTTCCTCTCTGGTCTGGAAGTTTTCTGTGCCTTCCTACAGAGTCCTATAGACTTGCAATGAATGGGCCTTGAATTTACTTTTAATATTTTTAGTTGCTAATGCCACTTAACTTTCCAGCTGAAGAGCAATTATTTCTAATGCTAAAGGTCAGAAAGAAATATGTGCCAGGAATCCTGATCAGAAGAACCGTGAAGAATATAAAATATGGGGCCCCTGGTAAGGTCCTCAGGCTAAACAGGTGGGCATCTTTCCCTTCACATGGGCAGATGTCCTCACAAGGAAATCTAGTTCTGTAAGGTAGGAAATCTCACGAGAATCTTAACGCAATGTAGGTATGTATGGCAGTGAATGCCATGAGATAGAATTTATGGTAATATCGACATAGGGCCACAGAGGATCATGGTAAATGATGTTGGCTCTACCAGTTGGCAGTAGGGTTTCCCACTCAGATTTTCAAGGTTCATCTTGGTTTCACTTGTTTTAAATATATGCTGAACAAGATGAAGTAATTTTAAAAAAACCCAACAACAACAAAGAAACAAACCAGAATGAGGCCATCATGCTTTGCCTTGCCCCAAAGCAACCCAAAACAGATGTTCTTTTCAAGTGTGCTGTGGATAGGTCTAGAAAATTGCTCCTAGTAGCCTCCTCCAAAGCCACTGTCCCCAGCTTTAAAATTCCTTGTCCTCAGCGTTCATGGTTCTCTCGTTTCAAGGTCAAGATTCTTCTCAGTCCCCTTGGGCCAGTCTCCTGCCGTGGTTTTTAGCACAAACACATGCTCTGTCTGTCAGGTACAGTGTAAAAATGACTTTGCTGGAAGGCGTGGAGATTTCTGGGCAGCAGATGCACACGGAGTGAGTGTGACAAGCAGATGGTCTCATTACCAGCTCCAACACCAACCAGGGAGAAGCAGCGCCGGGCTTCTACGGGATGCGACGTTTATGGCCTCCCGATCTGCTCTGTGCTTTGGCCTCAGATTTTTTCCTTGGGCTCAGCTCAGTATCAGAATCTTTGCAGCCTCCGTTTCATATTTTTCTCTCATTTAAATTTCACTCAGCGTGATAAAAAATTATAGATGACATTTCTCTTCTAGTTGCCTTTCCTCTCGGCCTGCATGGCTTTACTTACTGGTGTTTCTTCCTCTAACTCACCAAATTCCCCGTGTCCTTTCTTAGTTCTTCAAGCTCAGTCAGTCCCCTGTCTCTCTGTATTCTGTTTTCTCAAGAATCTTTCTGCCATCCCTATCCCTGGGTTGCGTTCTGATCAAGTGAGCGTTTCTCAGTCTAACTTTCCACTGTCTGTCACACTAACATCAGTGCACCATCACCTCCCCTTTCCTGTAGAAAAAAAATATGGTCAGAAATCAACTTGTAGTAAAACCAGCATAGGGTAGGAGAGAAGGATATTTTTACATATGAATGTTTAAGAAAGTGAGCCCGCAGGGAGAAAGATGGGAGACAAGAAGAGAGACGAATGAAAGCCTGTCTGCTGTGCTTACATTCCTTTGAACTGCCCCTTTTCCAGCTCAGATAGGTTAGCAGTTCTGCCTGTCCAATAGGCAGAGACCAAGCACTCTTGTCTTATTTTCTTAATCTCCTAAGTATAAATGTGAGGAGGCAGTTTCCTAATTTTCTTCTTTCAATTGAATATTATTTTGATAGTCATTGTATCCTCTGACATCTTTTAGGCTGACCAAGAGTTGAGTCCCCATGTTCCTGCGCTGTGTCTCCTACAGCACGCGGAACAGGATCGTGAGCACCTCTTGTCCTACTCCTTGGGCGCTTGTCGTCAGGCTTTTGGTGGGGACCAGCTGGTGGCAGACTGCTCTGTTTTTTCCATCTTTTCAGATTAAAATTCAACAGAAATGGGAGCATAGGTTTAAACAGTTCAAAAAATATGTGACAGTCATTTATTTGCCTTAATGGAGTTGTGTCTATCCTGCGGAGTCCCTGAGGCCACAGGGAGGGTAAGGCGAAGTAGGGTGCAGCAGGTAGACAAAGGTTCACGACCACTTGAAGCACACAGACTTCAGTGGGAGGAGGAGGATCCGCCAAGGAAAGGGAGTTTTTTTTTTTTCCCCAAATGATGGAGGATGGGTGACTGTGGTCTTGTGCGATCACTATGCTCTATATGGTTCTTGGTAAGAATGATTGTAAGAGTTGTAGTTTGCTACTATAGCTCCTATGAATCTTGAGCAGCACATACTTTGTAAGCCTTTAAGAGTTAGAAGCCTCTCAAGTGTGACTAAGGACAGATATGACAAAATTTTGGAAGCAAATGGAGTCAATGTGAAGGCCTCAAGACATCGCTGAAAGATCATTTTTCTTAGGAACAAGAGAGACCTTCTATTACTAGCTTATATAATGAAATGCAAAGATTTAACAGGATCCACAAGTTCTTTTACTCCTTTACCCCAATTTGATTCTGATTCATCTCCTGCCAACATCAATTTTATCCTCTATAATCCAACTCAATATAATTTCTTTTAAGTCTCTAAACACATCATGCTTTTTCCTGATCCTGTGATATTTTTCTCCATAGTTATCTTCTATTTTTTCCTATGAGCTTTAAATTAAAGAACACAGGAAGAAATAGGCCCAGCTCAATTACTTTTGAAAATCTTACTTCAATCTCAGAATGCTCTTTCAAAAGCAGAACATTTCTATTTCTTCATTAGAGTCAAATTCAAATGTTATCACGTTGTACTTTGTGTAAAGGTCTCAATAGAATTTTTCAACTCTTGCTTGAATTTCTAGGTGGTGAGTGACAATATTCAGTAGGCTAGTTTGGCTTTGAGGAGGTTGGGGAGGATAGTGAGTTTGGTTAGCGCAGTTAGGTCTGAGGGACCTAGAAAGGGATGGTAGGTCGGTATGTGGGTGCCTTGAACTTAGATATCCAGGGTAACCTGGCATGGAGATAGTGATCTCGCTGTTCCTATATAAAGATAGTGGATAAGATTTCTCAGTGAGGAAATGATCAAGGGTAGGTCCCTCTATAATGTAATATGTAAGGGACCTGAAGAAGAGCTCTTAGCAGTGGAGATGGGTAAGGAGAGTGGAGAGTGGGAAGAAGCTTAAAGAATTTATTTTGATTGTAAAACAGTGGCCAAGAAGAAAAATGTTTGAAGGAGGAAGGAATTAAGTGTCATGTGGCAGAGGATTGATAATGATCAATAATTGACCAATGGCTTTGCTAATAGGAAAGCAAAGGGGATGGTTTGGGGAGAGGATTGAAAGAAACTTAGAGGCTACAGAAGGGGTCCTCTTTTAGGTAACACGGTGTCAAGAGGCAGCCCTCCTGATCACTTTGCATTGGGAACTCGGCGTACAAAATCTTTTCTAGTGTAGGTAGAAGAATTGGAGTTACAGCCTCGATGCTCTGTCCTGCGTTTGGTGAAGGACATTCATTACAGAAACATAATGGAGTTCTTTCTAGCACATTTCCTTTGAAAAGGGAACACTATTATGTGAACATAATAATGGAAAAATGTAACTTCTTAACAATCATGTCAATAACTCTTTGGGGACAAAGCTGGCCAAATACATTATTACATCCTACTGCATAGCACAAAAAAATGAAATGCGCTGATCTGGATGGAAAGGTGTAATTATTACCTTGTTCTTTCTAAACAAATGTTATTCTTTGTTATCCTCAGGAACTCTAATTTTCAAAGCCAAAAAGTTTATTTTATACTCACCAACTCATTTACTGTTGGTTCCCTGGTAGGAAAAATGGAACAAATACAAAAGGAAAAATGTAGCAGGCCATGTGAGTTTTTTTCAACATTCAGTATTGGCATATTAAGAACTCTAAGGTAACCTTTGGTAGTGAAGGTCTACGTGGTCGTGGTGTTGTGGTTAATGAGAAGAAAAGATTTTAAAAATTTATTTTCTTAACTGCTGCTATACCTGAGTTTAGGCTCTTAGTTTTGTAGGTCTGGAAATTAAACCATTTATTCTGGAGAATTTAAGTGTGAGCATAAATCCATGAAGCAAAACCAATAATTGATGTTAAGTTATATATCTTCCCAAAAGCCTCTGTGGACAATTAAGACAGAAAATCAAGTACATGAAATCTGTATAATATCTAAGTAATATTGTCTATTAATCTGTATTTCCTGGTCAAAATAATGCAACAGTCGTGTTGCCCACCTTTCCTTGTTAAGTTTGGTTTTTAAGCCTATTTCAGACTCTAGTTAACATCATTGTGTCTCTCTAGGCCAAACATGTGCACACATGCACACACATGCACACAGACTTTTTTTTATACATATTTCAGTGGTTTCAAAGACTTCCCCATAAATAAATCCCAAGTTAGGGATGCCTAGACACTTTTTTTTTTTCCAGTGCTTAGGAGAGAATGCTTATTCAATGGACCAGGATTTAGATTAAATAGCTCTTGGTTTCTTCAGTCCAAGACAGTTCTAGTTCTTTGTGGCTCATCATCCAATTGACTCAAACAAGTCAAATGTCATCCTACAACATGTCTGAAGTGTGCAAAACTGAAGGGAACATGTCAAGGATATTTTCCTGTATAGGTGAAAGATGATAGTGGTCCACTTTTTAGTTCTATTATGGATTAGGTATTTTTGTTAAAGTCATTCTGATGCAAAGCATACCGAGGCAATGATGGAATCCTTGGATCTTAGACCCTTACTGATTTCAAGTTTCTGATAGATACGAGGAATATAGGAACAGAACAAAGGTAATGCCTTTGAAATATTAGTGCTTGTCAGTGTTGGAGATTTTCTTTCAAATATTTGATAAAACATGAATGTTATGTTCTAACTTGTGAAATGGCATGGCATGATGGAAGGATACTTAGTTACTGCTATAACGTGGCCTGGAATGGAACTTAAAAAGCCTGTGTGCTAAATGCTTTGTCACAGGCCTGTGGTGCAGTTCGGGAAGAATAGAACCTTTGGGAAATGGAGCCTAGTGGAAGGAGTTAGGTCTTTGGGTTCATGCTCTTGGAGGGGATGTTATGAATAGATTGCTCTCTCTCTCTCTGCTTCTGGGTCGCTGCAGGACCAAATCTGAGTCAAGTGACTATAAACTGAAGTCTCTGAAATCATGGGTCAAAGCAAATATTTTGTTTTTAACGTTGTTTATCACAGGAAAGCTGACTCACAAATGACTATCAGTCAGGGCTCTGCAAGAAAGAGCTAGAATACTTAAATTAGGATAATCTGAGAAAGGATAGAAAAAGGGGCTATTTCTTCAGATAAGGAAAGAATAGAAGAAACTGCAAGTGAAGTACAGGATCTCAGCACTGTTTTCGTTACTGGAGAGCTCAAACCAGGGTCCTAGTTCTGTCAGTGTTGAAGACTGAACATCATGATCCAGGAGCCAGTTGGGAAGTAGAAAGTAACTTTATTGGAAGAGTATAGAAGAAAAGTGAGGAGGCCAATAGGATCTCCTCCTGCACACAGGGAGGGGCAAGATTGCCCATTATTCAGCAGTTACAGTTTTTCTATGAGTCATACATATTCATTATTCTGTATCTATTTGGCTTTTACTGATTGGTACACATTAACATAAAATCAGTCCATTGGCTTTAGATTGGCGCCTGCAAAGAGTCCTGTATCTGTAGCTACAGTCCCCAGAACCTGTTTAATTTTAATTTATGCCATTGTTTTGTATTTCATGGTGCTCTGGTTTTTCTCACTTGCCGTCTTTCTGTTTTGGGAATTCTCAACCCAGCAACCCTGAGCTTACCTAGCAAACATTTACCAACCCTAGATCTGCCTAAAAAAAAGAAATCTGCCTTAGAATCACTACTAGATTGACTGAGCAAAGAAGTAGGACCATAGAAGTTGACCCCAAGGTGTGCCTGAGTGAGCACTGGCATATGCTTAAGGGATGAAGCCAGAGCCAAGTGGCCTAGGAGGCAGAGGGCCAAGGATATTGGGACCTTACTGGTCCTCGGCTTCTTCCTCCCCTGGTATCTCTTTCTGGCAATTGCTACTCCTCCACTGGTGTAATCCAAGTGGGCTTCCCTCCTCACCCAGGGAGAAATGTGTATAGGGACAGACAATGGTGTTTAAGGATATAAAAATATATTTGGTGCAGAGCTAACAAACCTGGGTTCCCATTTTGACCCCACCACTCATTGTTTTGAACCAGAAAGAGCTTGCTTTGTTATTCAGTTTTCTATTCCTTGGGCTTTCTAGGAGGAGTAAATGTATAAGCGTTTAAAAATTTGCTGCATGACGTGATATATACATGCTCAAGGAACACTTATTGTCTACTTATTGACTGCATGACTACTAGAACAATTTTTTAAAAGATTCATGAAGGTAGACACTAAAGTGTGGATTTATTTTTGCCATCACAAACCCTCTGTTAAAGTTTTGGTTAGTATGTCCGTGTGGATAATTTATTACCATAAGCCATTTAGATAAAAGATCAGTATTTTCTAGAAGGGTAAGATCCATGAACTATCGGATGTTAATGATGACCTTGGACTGCTCTGTTATGGACAGTTAAAATTTCATGTTTACATGTCTTTGTGAATCAGGATTTTCCATTTTTTCTCATTTTGTGACCTAAACTACCTAAAAGTAAACATTTCTTAAAAGCGGTAGAATTTTAGCAGGAAATGGTCCATGAAAATCATCTCCATAAACTTACTTCACAGTTGGGAAAACTGCCACCCCAACTGTACACTCACCCCAGGTTAATGACCTTGAGGGTGGCAGAGGTACAACCGGATTGGAAATTCTAGCCCATTCGGTCTCTGGAGGCGTAATCTCCTTCTAGATTTTGATTAATAACATTTCAAGAACAGAACTGCCGAAAACTTCCACACCTTATAAATCAGCAGGAAAGTTGCCCAGAGGACAGAGGGAGCTTAGGAATTCACTCACCACCGCAGGGCCAAGTGAGAGGAGTGAATTAGAACAAATCACTCAATTCATGCATTTGATAAAAGAACCTTTTCCTAGTGATCATCATTTGTATCTCTGTGGCGGATGCAAACTGTCTTAAGACCCTTACATGTGAATTATATAAATGCTTTCAGAAAACCTGAAATTAGTCTCAGCATTGTAGAAAAATACAGCAGATAAATACATCCATTTGATAACAGGATGACTGGAGCCATTCTGTGACCCAGAAAAAGAAATTATCTGAGTTTACATTGAAAACAAACTCAAGCATCTCATAATGCGACACAATTATTTTCCTTAACAGTTCTCAAGAATTTGAGTGATTAAAATTGGAGATCATGATGTAGACAATCATGGGAGAGGGTATTTAGTCTCAGGAAAAGGAAAGTAAAAATGTTAGAGCAGGACAGCATTATTGATCCTCAAGAAAAAAAAAACTAGCTTTTTCTAGATGCTTATTATTTGTCTTTCCTGTTATGTTTTTTTTGTTATATGAAGAATTACTTTTAATTTTGAAGCATTTTGGAACCCTGAAAAGAAGAAGATAGAGTTGTTTAGGGGAGGCGAAGGCTTTACACGATGCAGGTCTCCTGACATTCCACGTGGAGGACCCCTGGAATAGCCCTGGGATACTTGTTTCTCTAAATACGACTAATCCCACTTCCAAATGCTTCAGGAAGAAAAGCCAGCATATACCCTAGCGAATTAAATGTGGTGTTTCCCTTTCCAATTAACTTCCCTTTTTATTCCCCCTCTTTCTAAGTCTTTGAAGTATGTTTCAATTAACATAGTACTTGCAGTCAGAACATTTCTGCATTTCTATGTTTCTAAAGTTCTACCCACATTTTCCAAAATGGTTTCCATGAACAAAAATCAATATTTTCAACCCTAACTATTGACTAACAAAATGTGCGATTTTTATAAGATGCTGTGTAGTGTGGCGAACATTTTGAATTTGTGAACTTTGTGAACTTGGAGTTTTTGGCACTTAGTTGTTTCAACTAGAAAGAGGGAACAAAACATGAACCACTTCCTACAAGATTGTTTTACCATTGAACAAAGAAAATCATGGATGCACTAAGGCTAGGCCCTGGCACATAATGTGGATTGTAGATTTTAGGTACTTTTTTTCCTTCCCATTTTATTGATACGAATAAGTGCAATACATGAAGTTCACATTGATCTTGACTATTTGTGCACATACATATCGTGGCAACGTTACAAATCCTTCCCTCTCTCTTTTCAACTCTCCCACTTCCTACCTCGCCCTTCCAGTTCCCATTATTCCCCACCTTAAGTTCAATGAAGTAATTGTGATCTGTGTTTCTCATATCAGAGAAACCGTTCGATATTTCACTTTCTGCTTCTCACTCACTTCACTAAGCATGATGGTCTCAAGTTGCCTCCATTTGCCTGCAAAAGCCTCCAACCTACCTGTCCTTACAGATGCATAGTATTCCATTTTGTATAAATACCGCAGTTTTTGTATCCATTGGTCTGTTGATGGGTGTTTTGGTGTCTTCAGCATTTTAGCTACTGTTAGTTGTGCTGCTATGAACACAGGTATACGTGTATCTCTGTTTTAATTCTGTTGGAAAAATTTCCAGAAGAGATATCGTTGGATCGAAGCGGGTATTTATTTCTAGTCTTTTGAGAGAATTCTATACTGCTTTCTATAGTGGTTGTACCAGTTTGCATTCCCACCAACAATGCAGGAGGGTTCCTTTTCCCTCTCAGCCTCTTCAGCACTGATTGCTGTTTGAGTTGTTGATATTGGCCAATCTCTCTGGAGTGACACTGTGTCTTAGTGATGTCTTGATTTTTGTTTCTCTTGTGGCTGAGGATATTGAATATCTTTTCATATGTTAATTGGCCATTTGAACTTCTTCATCTGAAAACTGCCTATTCATTTCCTTTACCCAGTTTTCAATAGGGACTTTGATTTTAAAGGGTTTACTTTTCTTTAGTTCCCTGTTTTTGATTTCATCTCTGATATCTTCTGTGATCAGTATTTGGTCAGTAGTAAGTTGCTAGTTTCCATGTATTTCTGTATTTTCTTTCAATTCTTTGGTGTTAAGTTCCAGTGTTATTTTACTATGATCTGAAAGTATTCAAAGAATTATTTGTATTCCATTGTATTTATTTAAACATGACATATGACCTAGAATATAGCCTATTTTAGAAAATGTTCCATATGCTGCTGAGGAGAATGTGCATTCTGTTGATGTTGGATGGGCAACTCTGTAAACATCTGTTAGGTCCACGTTTTCTATAGTGTCATTTAAGCATTGTATATCTTTGAGGATTGTCTGTCTGGTTGAATTATCTATTTGTGATAGTGGAGTATTAAAGTGTCGGGGCCTATATGTCCTTTCAGGTCTAATAATTTTTGGTTTACATAATTAGGTGCTCCAGATTTCGGAGCATATATATTGATAATTGTGAATTTTTCCTGTTCTGTTGTTATGTTAACCAGTATATAGTAGCCATCTTTGTCTCTCCTAATCTGTTTTGTTTTAAAATCTGAAGAATTTGAGGCTAATAGAAGTACCCCTGCTTGTTTGCTGGGTCCTGTTGCATGAAATATTGAATTCCATCCTTTTATTTTCAGTCGATGAGTTTCCTTGTGGGTGAAGTGTCTCTCTTGTAAGCAGCAAATTGTGGGTTTCTGTTTCTTGATCCATCAACCAGTCCATGTCTTTTAGTGGGTGAGTTGAGGCCTTTCACATTCAGAATAATTATGGAGGTATGTTTGGTATGTCCTGCCATTGTTATAGTTTTTCAGCATTATTTACTAGACTCACTTTCTTCTCAGCTCATTCTCCTATGTCTGTTGTCTCTTTTTCTCTGGGGTCTTTGGTGTTGTTCATTTCCCTTTTGCTTTCTGTGTTTCTTTTAAGTATTCTCTGCAGTGCTGGCTTAGTGGCTGCAAATTTCTTTAAGCTTCCTATATCATGGAAAGTTTTAATTTCTCCCTCCAATTTAAAGATAATTTTGCTGGACATAGCAGCCTTGGTTGGCGTTTGTGTTCCCTTAGTGCTTGGATGACATTGCTCCTGGCCTTTAGGGTCTGGGTTGAGAAATCTGCAGTTATCTGGATGCGCTTTTCTTTGTAAGTCATCTTCTGTTTTTCTCTTACAGATTTTCATATTCTCTCTGTGTGTTGGGTCTCTAGTATTTTAATTATGATGTGTCATGATGAGGTTCTCTTTCTGATCAAAGTTGTTTGTTGTTCTATATGCCTGTGGTAGTTCAGTGTTCATTTCTTTCTTTAGATTTGGGAGATTTTCCTCCATAATTTCATTGAACTCGAGCTGTGAGCCTTCTGTCTTGTTCCTAGTCTTCTCCTGCACTCCCATAATTCTGAGGTCGTTTCTCTTCAGATCATCCCTCAGCTGTCGTGACCATTCTCTTGCTTCCCTTTTTGTTGTGCGTTCTTTACAGCCTGTATGTTCCAGCTCAGTCATTTTACCTTCTAGGTCTGATATTCTATTCTCAAGATTTTCAAACTGGTTACTTAGGTTTTCCTGCGTGTTTTTCACATCCCAAAGGTCTGCTTTCACTATCTTTGCATCTCTGCTGTGTTCTTCTCTAATTCCTTGTATTGCGTTCTTTATCTTCTAGTTTATATATTCTTCGTTTTCCTCTAATTTCTTGTCAGTGTTCGCTGACAGCATAGCGGTGTCCCAGTGTAGCTCTTGCATTTCCTGTTTCAATTATAGGTACTTCTGGGTCCAGGCATTAACTTTTTTTTTGCCTTTTTCAGTTTTGGGTTCTCCTATTTCAAGATCCCTGGTCTCATTTTCTGAGTATCAGGGCTTTCTGTAGGAGATTTATTACCATGGTTCCTCATGGTTCTCTTACAGTGAGTTGAGGCTCCGATATTGTTGATGGGCTCTGTTTGTTTCCCTGAGATTCTTAAATTAGACTCTTTCTGTTTTAAGTGTTACTTGGCTGTCTCTGGGTGCAATAGGGACAGAGAACACAAAGGCCTCAGCCTGCTGAGCTCCCAGGTGCAGACAGGGCTCTGCCCAGGCTACCTGGCTGTCTGATTTCAGGTATTGTGGTTGTTATTGTTATTATCATTACATGATTCTTTCTATTGAGCCCTTTGATGCATTTCCTCATTGAATCTTCATAACAATCTTTGGGCATCTCTAGTTTCATTTCACAGAAGAAGGGGCCGGGCTGAGAAAACTTAGATAACTTGTCTAGGCACACAGATCGAGAGAGCCACAATGCCAAAATAAGTATGACAGATCTCAAAACTTCCTTCCTGTTATTCATGGCACTTTATTCACTTCTAGCTATTTTTTTTCCATATTTGTGCAGTCTTTCTTAACTCCAGGTCATCTCATAAGACTGTAGGATTGAATAAGAAAATAGGAACTTTTGTGTTTCTCCTCTCGATTGAGTTCTCTTTTGGTGTGTTTAAAATTAAACATAACTTTTCTTGTTTAGTTTTTAAAGCCATATATATATATAATATATATATATATATTATATATATGCTTTTTGATGGAAAATATCAATAATACATGACTTTATTTGAGAAACTACTGCTGACTCCTTGGTGTCTAATCTTCTAGTATCCATGTTGAAAATTTCATATAGTATAATTATTTGTTCTTCATTAATCTTAAAATTCCTGAAGCTAACTGGCAATATTTACCTACAATAAAGAAATGAAAAGACTAGCTTCTTTTTTACTCTGAGTGAGATATTTTCATTCTCTTATATTAAATCTTCAAGTGGCACAAAGCCTAGACTGTGGCTAACCAGTAGATTATAGCTCAATATTTTTAATGATCATAAAGCAGAATAGAGACACAAAAATGAAATATAAGACTGTTAGCAGGCCTGTAAGGCAAATAAAGAAAGAAAATCAACAGTAGTTATGGATTTTTGCTTATTTGACTCAGGCCTCAATACTATTTCATTTTAATCCACCACTGACAACGGGCATGATCAATGTTCTTTTTCTAGCCAAGTCTCCATCTTGACTTCTTTGTGAAATCTGAAATTTTTGTTTCTTTAATCAAAGGAAATAAATAATAATAAAAAGATCCCTTAACCTCAAGCCTTTTAGAATTCACTTGTTATCCAATGAGTAAATTGAAGGCAGTAACAGAAAAAGATTAGTTTGTACTACCTCAATTTTCAGGACTCGGGGAAAGGTTTCATGGATTACAACTAAATTTCACCCATAGTTCCTGAAGATTTTTTTTTGGACTTTGCTCAGGCTTCCAGTATGCCTTCAACTAGAGAAACAACAAAACAAAAAGAAGCAAAACACAAAAACAGAAGTTAAATCAACTGTTGGCAGGGTAACAATACATTCTCATCTTCTGTTTTACTTTATTTTTCAACTTCTTCCTAACATTTTCCAATAAATCATGGGCACTGTTGTTTTTCTGAGTGGAGAGCCTATAATGAAATAAAACTCCGGTGGAGTGAAAAATGACAAAGCTGGAGTGCACCAGGGAAATAGATTTTTCAAAATAAAATATAGAGAGATGGCCAGAAACACTACATTCGGGATGGCCAATTTAACATTTTAATATCCTTGGTGGCAACGTTAATATTCTTGCTTAATCTGGAATTTTTTTTTTGAGACAGAGTCTTGCTCTGTAGCTCAGGCTGTTCCTGAACTCGCCATGTAGCCCAGGATGGCCTTGGATTCATGGCAATCCTTCTCTCTCATTCTCCTGATTGCTGGGATTGCAGCTGTGTGCTACTATGCCGAGCTTATGTTGTGCTGGGGAATTGAACCTAGGACCTTGCACTTGCTAGGCTGGAGCTTTAACGAATGTACCATTCTTCCAGCCCCTGGAAGTGATTTTTATGGAGTCCAAATATGGAGGCACAGTTAATGTAAACTCAAGTTATGATTTTATTTACATGAGGCATTTTGAATTCTATTAGTTTTTGTTGTTTTAATAAGTTGAAAGATAAGTAACTTGTAGCTACACAGTCATGATAACTGAATGGTTTTTTTAAACAGATTTTTGGTGCTTGATTGCTGCACAATTTTTATACTTTTACAGGCACCTGCTGACACAGCAAGAAATAAATTTTGCATGGGGTTTGAGGTGAATAGTTCCAGATAGTTGTTACCTGGATGATGATTTGTAGACTCTAGATAAACAAAACAACTCTTCTGCATGATACGGACCACACTTCTTTATTATGGTATTAAGGATTTTGGCTTAGATACCCCTAGATCTCACATTCAGAGTTTCAGCATGAAATTTCTTTAAAGTCACTGTGTACTCTTACTTAAGAAATATCCCAAATTATCTTTTTCTACTTCTGACAATATGTGTTTCAATTTAAACATAGTCTGTATTTTAAATTCTAGTCCCAGCTGTAGATGAAAAATGATTTTGCCATTTCAGTTTTCTGGAGCCAGAAGAAACGCAAAAATCTACCTTGGTATTTCTCAGCCTTATGTGTCTAGTAGGAAGTAGCCAAGTTCTGTTAGTTTGAGAACTCCTCTCCTCTGAGGCTTTCTGATTCAGAGCCCTGTATGGAAGATGCTTGTCCTGTTTATGCCAGGGCCTCCACAGAGCCAGCAGCTATATGGAGATCTTCCTGGCATATCAGTCATTGGCTTACTTTGCAGGTGCTGTTGTCAGTTTTAAAATGATTCTCTAAGAACAGGCCTGCGAACTGGAGAAAGCAGAAGAAAGGACAGCAGTGACAGGCGTTTTCTTTTCTTTTCCTTTTTTCTTCTTTCCCAAAGAAGGATTTTAGCCAGTGCCCACTGAATAGGTCTGGACACAGAATTCCTGGCCATTTGCACTTTGTGTTTTAAGTAGAGCACATAAAATACTGGCACATAAGAATTTTGAGGTTCTCCCTGTACGCAATTATCAAATAGGCCCCGGGCTATCTGAAACAACCTACACAGAATTTTATATCTTTCTTCTGCCTTGTTCCTTCCTTTAAGTATTTGGTAGAAACTGAGCTGTAGGCATGAGGTCATGAAAAATGTTTTGTGATGACTTCAAAAAAACTGATTTTTTTTCTTTCTGATGTCAGGTTACAATGTGGTTATGGGTAAGGGAGCAGTTTTGCTTGGAAGAGTTAAAGACTGTCCCTTGGCTATCTAGCCTGTGGATGTTTTCTTTGGAACTATTAATTTGGGATACTTGGACATGCAATGAGGAAAATAATGTCCTGGGAAAGTGGCCATATCCTGATTGGGATCTTAGTGACTGTGAATGAGAACAGCGAGTCCAGCCCTGTCCCTGTGTCCTGGATGTCCCCCACCTGTGTGCTTACCCAGTCTTTTGTGTAGTCGTTCTCTATTTGGGAAGCCCCCGGTTAATGGATAGCAGTGCTGCTAGAGGAGTCAGAATTCCAGTCTCTGGCAGCTTCTCTGCACGTAGGCTTCACTAGTCAGATGTGGATGGCAGCCTTTGCTATGTTCTTACGTAATGGGAAGAAGCGTTTGGTTCCTGGTTCTGTTGGTAGGAGTTACAGTTGAAGCGTCTGGTTGTTGGAGAAAATTAAGTCTTGCTAATGGATGATAAAATATGTTCTTGTTTCAGAAGTTCAAATTATTAAAAAAGTAGCATCTTGGAATAAAGGAAACGCAGGGATTTTTGCATCGTAGTGTAAATGCTTAATGGCTCTACTTTTAAGCAGAAGCTTACCACCTTCAACCAATGTGCATCTTTAGTGGAGTGGGCAAAGGCCGCTTTCTACAAAGAGAGGAAGGCAGCTGAACGTGCTGGACCTGAAGGTTTTGCAGATTGGGATTGGCTGTCTCAGACACCTGAGTGGACAGTTGACTAAAGACTAGAGGGCCACCCACTCCTCACTCTGAGTAGCTTCGTGTTGCATAAGGTCTCATGACCCTGGTCGCCTTCGTGGAATCATATCCTGGGATTCGGTGTTCCCTTGTTTTTGCAGTCTGTAGAAAGAGTACTCTGAGGAATTATGGAAATAAAACAATAATTTGGGGCTGAGCAAACAGTTCAGGAGGACCACAAAAGGAGAGAGTTCTTCCCAGAACCTTGTGTTCATCTCTTCACTGTATTTAATTGTCTTTTAATTTGTCCAAGAACTTGAGTTATCATTGCTACATTGGAGACCTAATCTGTGTTTCCTTACATGAGTTCATTTATCACTTCAGAGTGAGAAATCATATTCTTTAATCTGCTTTTACTTGTCACTTAGTTCATCCTGTGATCAGTTTGGTCAGAGATATTCTGGATCCTGCTGGCCATTTATGGAAGTAAATATTAATACTAGAATCTCATTATCTGAGATGGTTCAGGAAGAAAGTGTTTATGTGTACATCAGATTATACACCAGTTACTTGGAAAAAATTATGCACACAAAGGTTTGAAGTAAAGCTAAGCTTCATTTGCCCTTGTGATCAGATAAGATAATCTTATCTGATTAATACTAATAATTATTAATACAATAATAAGTAATAGGTAGTAACTATTAGTTGAAGTTCATTACTTTTGTATCAGTTTCTATGAGAGTCGTATTATATATAGTCCCACTCAGTGACATGGTAATTTTGTAGTTCAAATAACCAAAAATCATCTACCTAGAGTTTTGCTTAAGTGCTCTTCTTTAAAATTTGCACAGAAGGGCCCTTGGAATATGAATTATTATGGAAGCAAATATGTTAGCATTCTTTCTTTTCCCCGCACTTTGGGAGCTTTGCCACCACACAGCAGCTCTTGAATCCCTGAGCTATAACACGGGAGAAATGAACTTGATTTCTCAGCAGGAATGATAAGGACATTTCTGAGGAGAACTTTCTTCTCGATGGTCTGTCCAGTAGGCGCAGATAATAATCGTTTGTACATAAAGGCCTTCCCTAGTTGCTGCATGTATTTCACAGACATAAGTACTTCTTATTTAGCCATTAAGGAAAAGGAATGAATTTAGTTTTTTTTGGCTTAAAGCAAATCATTTTTCCATAAAATAATATGGGTGTCATCTCAGTGTTTTATAGTATATGGAATTATAGAGGTTGTGGATCAGTTTGGAATTTCAAAGTGCCTACAGAAAAAATGAAACACTTATGGAGGGATATGGACTTCTACCTGCCTAGCAGTCTACACATATTTAAGACAGGCAGTGATGAAATCAATACAATGTCCAGGGCACTGCACTTCCAGTTATAGCTTAGTTTATTCATGTGAAATTTATCGAATATCTACCATACATCAGACCTAATGCTAGTATCTAACAAATGGTGCATGGTCACTTACCTGTGGGGCTCATAGAAGGGTACTGTTGCCAGAATTGCTGAGTATTAATAAACCCGTGATGAAAATTACTTTGATTAGAAAGTTTCCTTAATGGAGGTTCAGAATCTTCATAGCAAAATCAGTAAGGTAATACATATCCAGCTGTTCGCTATTCCAGAAAGACCACAAATTTTATAAAGTGATGTTTAGAGGGACCATTCAATGAAAGTAGAATAAGTTATGTAGTCAGCTGTGCTAGCTACAGTGAAATATTATCTTTTCTTTTGAGTGCATGCTTAGAAGTTTATCATAATGCCAACCGACATTAGTTGACGTAGGCATCTCATTCGAGGCTCACCACAACTCTGTGGGATGGAGTTTACTAGTCAGAGGGCTTAGTTGCCAGCAACAGAGTTCACTGTGGATAGTATCCTAAAACTCCAGACATACAGAACTATAATAAGGAGAGTATTTGAGAAGTCAAAAAATTCAGATCCCAGAGAGAAGTCTCTTGGAACCACACACGATCTAGTCCTCAGGACTGCACAGTGTGGAGGTTGCTTTGGGCCACTGTTTCAGGGCAGGCAGAGCTCTGGGGGTTCAAGATCACCGTCATGGTCATGGTCATCAGCATCCATTTAAATTTGTGTGATCAGCACCCGTTTAAATTCATGTCAGCACCTCATGTTTTATAATCCTGGCATGTTTTATAATCCATGTTGTATATAATAACAAAAATAATGCAAGTGTTCTCCTGTGAGCTGGCTTCTTTTGGGCTCATCCATTTGCTATATATTTGCATTCCTGACTGTTTTGAGTTCTGCAGTCTCCAATTCATCAGCCTTCCCATGAGGATCCCGTGAGAGGAGGAGGAGGAGGAGGAGGAGGAGGAGAGAGAGCAAGAGAGAGAGAGAACTGAGGGTTGTGCAAAGCTGAATCTGAAAGCTGATGGGTAAGATGAGCAGAAACATGGAAATAAATCAGAAGGAAAAGACTTGTTAACATGGTTGCAGTGAACATCCCTGCAGCACTAAAATCACAAGCTTCATTTAAAGTTATTAAACAAAATGATTATTCTTGAGTGTTGTTATATCTTTAGATGTTGGAAGTTATTTTCAGCAGAAACGATGAGAATAATTCGGGTCTATAGGCAATTTGTGAATGGCGATCACGTTTAATACAGGCAGCTCCAGCTGAATACAATTTCACTAATTCCAGTTGCCGCAGGCTTTTCTTATGATCTGTCCATATTTGTCCAGTTGTTTCACAGTTTCCAACGAGAGTAAGGCACCGTGCAGGGATTCAGGCAGCGTGAAAAATGGAGAGACACGCTTTTTCATTAGTGGAAATCACAAATCCCCCCTTCCTCTACTGTTGACCAAAGTGCGTGATCTTGAATCTGGTTCCTTTTTATATCCCTTTCCCAGGAAGCTCTTATGTGATCTCTTCTCTCTCTCTCTCTCTCTCTCTCTCTCTCTCTCTCTCTCTCTCTCTCTCTCTCTTTCCTTTCTTCCTTCCTTCCCTCTTTCTTTCCCCCTCCCTTTCCTCCTCCCTTCTTCCTCCCTCCCCTCCCTCTTTCTTTCTTTCTTTCTTTTCCTTTATTTTTTCTTTCTTTCTTCCTGCAGTTCTGGGGAATAGAACCCAAGGCTTTCACGCTGAGTTACATACCAACTTTTTATACAACTTTTGTTTAAGTTGAGACAAGGTGTTACCAAGTCATTAAGCTGCCCAGCCCTTCCGTCCTCCTGCCTCAGCCTCCTAAAGTTCTGAGATTATAGGCACGGTCTGACTCCTCTTATTCTTGAATGTTCTCACTGGTATTTTATAGGGATGAAGAGAAATGAAAACAAGAGAAAGTAAGAATAGATCTCTTTGAGAACTTTCTGTAAACTCTTCTTCATGGAAGAGAATTTAAATATTCATATGCCTAATGAATATCATTGAAAGGAATGGTATCAATAAAAGTTTTTGAATCCTCCAATATATTTGAGGAGTATTTATCAAGAGAAAAAAATGTATATAATTTGTAAAAAGGAGAATTTGGTTGACAAAATAATGCCAACAAACAAAACTAAACCCCTTACAAAATGTAATAAAACAAGGAAAATACCATCAAAAGTACTTGTGGTAGACCTGTTTTTAGATAGACAAAACTTATGGGAGAAGCACATGAGTGTTTGCATACATTGGGACTCGCATAATCTCTTGGAAATTTCTATCTATCTATATGATGTAAAATATTTGGAAACTATACTGACTGACACTGACTGAAAGTTCATTTTTCTGTCTTTGTCTAAATGAAATTATTATATTGTAATTATAATTTATTTAATGTTGGTCCATGTTCAAAGATATAATTCCTTAATTTAGTACTATTTATTATAGGAGAAGTATGGTTCATTTCATGACTTAGTCTATGGTAAAGCATCAGAGATAATGGTATTTAACATTAGAAGCAGGTATTTGTGGACTTTCTTAGAGTTTCCTAAATGATGCTACTACACACACAAGATTCTCAGCCAATATGCCAAGCTGTATTACAGCTCAGTAAATATGCCAACATGTATTATGGGAAAACAATTTTAAACAACACTTACAGCATTTTTTTTTTGTAGAAAATGGGGGGGGGGGGAGTAAACAGCACATATCTTTATCTTCCATTTTTAATGCTTTAAATTCTTTGGTAAGATACATGTATGTCGTAATGACAAGTCACCTGCTTGTAAGGTGGGGGCCTTTCAACCAGAGGCCAGGCTTGGAAAGAAATACTCATATTTTTTGTTTTCCAGCTTTGAGACTGTAATCTTTACCTAAAATTAATTAAAACAAACCAAAACAAACACTTTCCATCAAAAGGTTAGTAATTACTCTGTGGAATTGCTTTTATCAGCAATATAACTGTAATGTTCCTCTTTTTTCATGTTCTTTATACCCAAGGCTTTCAAATAAGCAAATTGCAACATCTGGAACATAAATTACAAATAAATTTCTACCATAATTACTATTTGGTCAGCAATTCACTCGAAAATTTTCTGTGAATATCCATATGTCTGATTTTATAGTCCATCAATCTGATGACTTTTTCAGAAACTTCGGCATTATGATGCATATAGGAAAAAATGGAAAAGATTAAGAATTGCATAAAAAGGAATTATCAAATATATGAGCCTCTATTTTTTTTCTACAAATGTCAGGTTTTGGGGAGCTTTCTGGGTTTCTGGTTGGGAGATACATTGTGTCTATGACAATGTACCGACCTCTTGGCCTGTATTAACATACTGAATTGTTTGGTGCAAAAGCTCTTCCAGCTCTGTCCGTCCATCATCTGCTGCAAGAACAATACAGGAAGCAGGAACTCGATGTCGATTCTTACGACCTTGTTTTCTTAGTACATCCTTTGACCTGCTCAGCTCAGAGGACTAAAAAGGGGCGGCACATTCCTGAGCTCACTTGTGTAAACAGAAGCAGGAAACCCTGGATGACAAAAATGTTAATGGACTAAAATCTTCAACCCTGGAAATCTTTAATAAGTAAATAGCTCCATAGATCACCTAAGATGTGTCACAGATAAATTATCATGGAGTAGAATCATTGTGCATTTTCTTTTTCCATTATGTAAATTATTCAGTATCGAAGCAAGGTTGATCGTGTAAGTTTCTGTATTCTGAACTGCGGGCCTTACTGGTAATTATTTTAAACAGTTGACTTAAAGCGTTAGCTGTTGTAATCACGGGAGCTCCTTTGGGTAGTTTTAAGAATAACTCTATTTAAGTTTGTATTTAATCTAAAAGAGAAAGAGTTGGCAAAATTCGACATCAGTATTTATTTAAATTTATATTATGTTTCATAATTTTCCTTCTAAGAACTTCACTCTTTTACAGTATTGTATGCCTTTGAAATATGTATTTTCCTTGATAGTTGTTACAATCCCTACCACATTGCCAGTATCCGGGGTAAAAATTAACCTTATAATCAACCTTAAAGTTCTCAAATTCTTCCAGGATGGAACGAGGTGAACATTGAGCATACATTCTTAGCTGACAATTTTTTTAAGCATAAAATGACTTAATAATCCAGAATGGCAAGAAATCCATTTTGGGGTTTCTTAACATTCATTTTCCTAACCCAATATCATTGCAAATTACTTCTATTTTAAATAGAATTATTACATGTTAACACAATTTGACTACTGGAAGTATTACTCTATCAGTGTAGTAACCCATACATTGAAGGCTGGTTAGATTTCCAGACTGTCAAGAACATATTTCACTGCTTTATTCTTTTGGCTTCTTAACTAATTATGTAGTAAGCTTTAAGTTAATAACCATAGATTTCTAAGCAGGGAAAATATTGAGATGTTGACTTTCACTTTGATGTGTACCTTGAGTGAATGCAGTAGTCACGTAGACAATCATATGCGAAATCTTAGCTATGAAATTTCCCCACAAAGAGATGCCACAACTTGTTCAGAAACTTGTTTCAATATTGGTTTCCCCTCATTATGAAATGTAGCCCCTTGAAATCTCTCAGGTCACATTTATGGATTAGATTTTTCTTTTAGTGAAGTATATGAAGATAATGGGTTACATTTGGTATTTTTCCCCCCCAAATTTGATTTCAAAACATTTTAAAGCTAAAGGAAAGAGTCACATATACAGGAGTTTCTCCTTTCTTGTGGCTTTGCTCCCCATAGTTTCAGTTATCCATGGCCAGCCATAATTTGAGAATAACAAATGGAAACTTCCAGAAGTGAACCACCCCCAAGTTTTGATTTGTGTGTAGTTCTGACGAGCCTGATGACATTGCGTCATTCTGGTCCAGCCAACTAGGGGTAGGAATCGTTCCTCAGCCCAGTGTATCCGTGCTATGTATTCTAGCTGCCCCCTCGCCATCTTGTAGTGGCCACTCTTATTGGATCTGCTTAGCTGATAAATTTACTGTTGTGATATCACAATGCTGTGTTCAGGTAACCCTTGTTTTACTACACAGTAGCTCTGAAGCATAAGAGTAGTGTCGCTGGAAACTTCATTGTTCTCTTTCGTTATTGTTAATGTCCTACTGTTCCCCATTAATGAATTAAATTTTATCACAGATACATATATAAGAAAAAATAGAATATGTAGGCTTCAGTACTATTCATAGTTTTAGGCATTCACTGTGGGGTTTTGGAATGCATTCCTGAGGATAGTGGAGGATTCCTGTATGTGTTACAGCATTTTGTCTTTCTCTCTCCCTTCCTCTCTTCCTCCTTTCTTCCCTCCTTCCTTCCTTCATTTGCTCCCTCCCTCTCTGCCTTCCCTCTTTCTTAACGTACCTCATATTTGAAGTTGCAAACATTGAGGCCCTCCACCCTTAACTTTGTAATCTTGTAAATATGAAAAATAAGGGCCTTCCCCTACATGACCACAATGCTATTCTTACACCTAAAATACAGCTCATTCAATAACATTATCTGTTGTGCTTTTGTATATACAGCATTTAAAACTATGTTTAAAAATCTAAGATCAAAGTTCTTCCATTATATTTAATGTTACTCCAGTCTCTACATCTGAACCATGTCGTTAGCTTTTTTGTAATTTGCTTTTCAATGACATTGATTTTATTTGAAGACAGACATATTGTCTTGTAGAATGTCCTGTATTCTAAAAATTGTTAAATCATTTCCTCATGATTAGAATTAAGCTGAACATTTTGGCAAAATTCCATAAAAGATGACATTGGCATTTCCTATTGTGTCACATCAAGACAATGACAAGCAGGTTGGCCCACGATGGTAATACCAAGCATTCCCACTTGACCGAGGATTTTGAATGGGATATTATTTCACTACAGAGTGTAATTTTCTCTTGGGATTTTCTGTGTTGAGTAATGCTGTGAAGGAATGGCATTGTCTCGGCCCGTGACTACTTCTCCTGTGAGAAAAGCTTGGCACTCGAGATGATTCTTTTCTGGTCAGTTATTATATTGGTGAGGGAAATCATATTTTACTATTTTTTCATCTCCATTTGTCAGAAGACATTTTTTCATTTGTCTGCATCTTTATCATACTTGAGGTTAAAGGTAAGGATCATCCTTTTCTCTTCCTGGACGTAAGCTGCCAGTGGTGGTCAGCTTTGTGGGCAGGCTCAGTTGGTCAGCGCCTGCTGTGGGGGAAGCCGGGGCTGCAGCGCTTGTGACCATATGGCTCTCTGTCAATGCTGAGTACAGTTTTCCTTTTCTAACTCAGGATTATGTGCCAGTTACCACCTGGGCAATGGGGCATATGATGGAATTGGGCCGGAGCTGTACAAAGTTCCTGACTCAAAGCTCAAGCTCTACTAATTATGAATCATCTTTTTATGTAATGGATTACAGTTATTATTAGTGGAGAAATATATTTTACAGTACACTTCTTCAGTTTTTTTTTTCCTAAACAAAAATTTTAAGATTTTGGTTGCTTGCTTTTCTGTTTCTGGAAGACATGGAGAAATGGTTTCTTAGAAAAAAAAACCCTGCTGAAAGCAATTAAAATGTATCAAATATTTTTATTGCTAGAAATGATGTAAAATATATCCTAAAAACATATCTGCAGATATATAAAAAACAAGAACAAAAGGAAGCTACTACTTAGAAATGTATTCTCACTGAAGCCTTTAAAATATTTTAAACTGATGTGATAATTGTTGATATTTATGGGGTGCAATGTTATAGTACAATACATGTATACAGTGTGTAATGATCACATTAAGGCAATTGGCATTTATGTCGCCTAAAACATTTCTGATTTTTAATTTGGAAACATTTCAAATATTACTGTCTTGAAATATCAAGTCAATTGCTGTCAATTATAGTTATCTCGCTGTGCTAAAGAACAGGGTGTCTCCCCTGTCCGGCTGTACTCCTGGAGCCATTTATCATCCTCTCTCTAACTTTCTGTCTGTATCTCCTTCTCAAGCTCTGATAATCATTAGTCTGTTATTTACTTTGAGAGCACCTTTGCAGGCTTCACATACTGGTGGAACTTGCCTTTCTGTGTCTGAGTTATTTGGCCTACAAAAGAGTGCTTTCCTGACTGCATAGTATTCCATTGTGTATAGGTACCACACCTTCCTTGATCATTCCTCTAAGCTTTCGAATGAAAATGGGGCCACCTTGAGCCAATAGTGCTCAGTGAAATGGACCAGGCACAAAGGACAGACTATAGACAGGTGTCCCTCATAGAAAATGCACAAAAATAATGACATAAAAAGGTCCCCACATGAATGAGGGGGTAGAAAGAGAAGCAGAGGTCAGCTAGGAGAGGGGTGAACCTCTGAAAAAAGGGTGGACATAGGTTTCCCAAACCCCATGTCTTTAATGTGTTATAGAATTTGGAATTCACATATTTACAAAAAAGAAAAAAAAGAATGCTTTCCTGAAAAAGCAAACACAGTGGCTGAAATTACGAAAAAAATTGAACAGCCCAAACCTCCTGTTTTTTGAAGAAAGTCATGGCAACATTGTCTTATTTGTGATTTCAGAGGATAAATTCAAACTACTGGGTGGCCCAGTATAAAGTTGAGGAAGGTGACAGCACTATCGTTTTAGGAAAGTCTTGTCATATTCAGGTATAGTCCAGCATTAGATTGTTAAGAAAACTAACTAGAAGAGTGAAAATAGGGTGTTATTAATTCCAAATCAATATGTGGAAAAAGACTGTGTTAAAAGAAAAAGGAAAGACAAATAGACACACACACACAGACACACACACACACAGAGAGAGAGAGAGAGAGAGAGGGAGAGAGAGAGAGAGAGAACAAGCAAGCTAAAAAACAGCAAGGAAAAAGGAAGGACTCAGGTAGACAAAAATCTGTGCAAGAGAAAGTTCATATATGTCAATAATTAAACATAAATTCAAGCTGTGAGAAACACACCTAAAATGTAAGGACATGTGAAAGTGGAAGGGTGCAGAAAAATGTATCGGGCAATTACTTATTTAAAAAAAACCCCAGATGTGGTAATATTAGTATCTGGAAGAAAGAATTTTAAGTTAAAAGAGCTTAATATGTTTAGAAGGTTATAACATAATGAGCAATGTGGCTTCATCCAGAAAAGTACAAAAATTTGAAATATGCATGTCACAAAATAACCTCAAAACACATGTAAATGGGCAAAGTCACTGCCATCATCGGGAGAGATTTCAACATATTTTTACTGTTATTAGAGAAAAAATGAATAAATTATTTCACACGGTTGGAAAAGACAAGTGCAAACTTGATGTACTGGACACATACACAATTCTGTATTTCACTGACAGTGCAGTCTGTTTTCAGTCCTTATGAGTTGGGACCATGGCAGTTTCTTCCAGGTCCCACCATTCTAGGTCACATCTAATGACATCTCCATGTCCATCTGGTCTGTGGTGACAGTGTGTCACTCTATAGCTCTACACTGAGTCTTGATTGATTAAATTTTGGTTTGCTTTTCTCTCATCCACAATAGCATAAGCCATTCAGATAATCACCTCACCTAAAGTTGCACTAAGAATTCCCCAGTCTTTTTCTTCCATTAAGTGGATAGCCATGTACGCGACATTGGGTTAGACAGTGGCAATTCACAGACCAGTGAAACTCAATTCTTGTCTTCAAGGAGTCATAGCCAAGCAGAAAGGATGAAATACTCATATATGGTGGAACAAGTTCCCTGAGAGTTATGAACAAAGTCGACTTGGTAAATCAGGATCGGATAATTCTCCTTGGTGGGCTAGTGAGAAGGTGTGGAAGATTTCACAGAAGGAAGACTTGATTTTTATTTAAAGAAAGAACACTTGAAAGGAGGTTTTGTGGGTCTTCAAGGATGGGAAAATATTTCAAGCAGAGAAAACAGCTGTTACTGCGGTTACTGCAAGTGCTGTGGCCAAGATGAGACTTACAAATGCTATGAAGGGAATGAGGGGTGAGTGGAGGTGGGTTAATTAAATAAAAATTCCAAAAGGAAGGCAGTAGCCAGACAAAAACCATTTTATGCCATGGTAGAGGTTGGAACTTTATCCTTCAGGCAATGGGATTCTGTTGAGACATTAAGCAGCAGAGTGATCTCCTAATAACCAAGTGTTCCAAAATCACAACAGAAAAAGAATCAAGCTCTCTTGCTTAATATCATGGTACATTAAAAACATATATCGTCATTGTTACTATCATCTTCAAACGTTAATACTGGAAAGGCCTTGGAGATGTGATTTAAAGCCAGCTACAGGCATGGAGTTTTCTGTTTTGTTTTAAAAGAGCCCACGTAGGAAAAAAAAAGAGAGATAAAATTCAATATTGATTTCCAGAATAGTTGGTGTTAGGAGAAATAATAGTATTGCTTCAAGCTAAACTGGTTGTTTGAATCACACTATACTTAACCATAGATTTAAAAAGAAGGAATAAAAACAGAATTTTGAGATGATATAGTTCTTTCCTCCCACTTTTCATTCATATGTATTTGTGATACACGATGGTTACGTTGAACTAGAGAATTTTATGCATATACATATTACATCAACTTCTTTCTCTTCCTCTCCAAATTTCTTTTCCTTGCCCCTTTCTTTGGTACCCTGACTTTCAACATTTGATCCATTTAACTCTATTATTTATTTATACTCTGGTTTTTTTATATTACAGAGAGCATTGATATTTAATCTCCTCAGTCTGACTCATTCCACTAAGCATAATGGTCTCAGGTTGTATCCATTTACCTATCAATGACTCAAATCCATCTGTCTTTATGGCAGAGTAGTATTCCATTTTGTATTTATAGCTCATTTTTCTTTATCTACTGGTCTATTGATAGGTATCTTGGAATGTTCCATGATTTACCTGTTATTGTTTGTGCTGCTATGAACATGGCTATACATGTATAATGCTTGTAATTCTTCTTTTATTGGGAACAGAATATCACTCTATAGTCTGTGATGGCCCTAAACTTGGTCTGTAGCCTAGGCTGGCCTCAAAACTCACGGGAATCCTCCTGTCCCAGCCTTCAGAATGCTGGGATTACAGGTGTGTACCACCACACCCAATTTATGTAGTGCTGGGGAGTCAAAACCGTGGCCTGTGCTTTCTTGCTAGCAGACACTTTAATTGCTGAATTGTGCCTCTGGCCCATTGCTTTTAATTCTTTTGGAAGATACCCAGATACCCAGAAGAGTCATCACTGGGTCAAGTGGAATATCTATTTTTAGTTTTATGAAGAATCTCCATACTACTTCTGAGAACTATCTTTTCACTTTTATTGTCCATTTTTAATGGGGCCTTTTATTATAAGGAGTATGTCTTTTCTTTGGTTCTTTTTGTATTCTAGTTATTAACCACGATCAGAGGCACAGGTAGTAATTATTTTTTCCCATTTTGTTGGTTCTCTCTTCACTGTGTTGAATGTTTCCTTTGCTGTGCAAAAGTCTTTTAATTTGATATAGTCTCATTTGTTAATTCTTAGGGTTATTTCATTTGCATCAGGTGTCCTATTGAGAAACTCTTTGTCCATGCCCAGATTTTGAAGAATTTTATCAATTTTGTTCTCCAGGAGGTTCAGTATTTCTGTTTTACTATCTAGATCTTTGGCCAACTTTGATTTGATTTTATATAGCACATAGTAAAAGCTGTGGGTCTAGATTCACTCTTCTGTATGTGTATAACCAGTTTTCTCAGCACCATTTATTGAAGAGGCAATCTTTTCTCCAGTGTATGTTTTTGGGTCTTTTGTCAAAGATCAGGTAGCTGAGCTTGTCTCTGTATGCTCAGGTCTGTTCAATTTGTTGACTTGTCTGCTTTTGGCCAACAGCATGAGATTTTTTTTTTTTAAAAAAAAAATCACTGCTGCTTTTTAATAGAAATTGAGGTCAGGACTGATAATGTCACTTGCTTTTACCTTACTATTCAGGATTGCGTTGGCTATTCTGGGTCTCATTCCATATGACTTTTAGGATTTTTTTCAAGTTCTTTGAAAAAATGGTTGGTATTTTGATAGTTTGGTCAGTATAGTCATTTTGACAATATTAATTTTGTCTATTCAGGAACAGGGGATGTCTTCCTATTTTCTAATGTCCTCATCAATTTCTTTTCCCAGTATAAAGTTGTTTTCGTTATAGAGGTCCTTCACTTCCTTGGTTAGGTTATTTCTAGATATTTAATTTTTGGAGAAAGGAATCATTTTTCTCAGCTCTTTTTCAGTGAGTGCATTCTTAGTGTAGAGCAAAGCTATTTATTTTTTGGAATTAATTTTGCATTGACAAACTGGCCGAATTTGTCAATTAGTTGTAGGAGTTTCTTGGTTGAGTTTTTGGGGTTGTCTTTGTACAACCACTTTGGAAAGCAGTATGGAGATCTCTCAAAAGACTGGAAATAAATATCCCATTCGATCCAGTGACACCCCTCCTGGGAATATTTCCAAAAGAGGTCAAAACAACACACAACAGAGATATATGTATACCCATGTTCATAGCAGCACAACTAACAATAGCTAAAATATGGAAGTCACCAAAATACCCATCAACAGACCAGTGGATACACAAACTGTGGCATTTATACACAATGGAATACTATGCATCTATAAAGTCCAACAGCGTGGAGGCTTTTATGGGCAAATGGAAGAAACTAGAGAACATCATGCTTAGCGAAGTGAGTCAGAAGCAGAAAGTAAAACATCGAATCATCTCTCTGATATGAGAGACCCAGATCACAATTATATCATGGAACTTAAAACGAAAAATGAAGTGAACCAGGTGGGTAGAGTGGGGAGGGAGAGAGGGTGAGTAGGGGGAGGGACAAAAGGAGAGTGGGAAAGTCCTTGTCACCTTGACAAGATACGTAGGTGCACAAAATGCTCAACTTCATCGTAAACCTTGAATTTTGCGCTTATACGTATCAATAAAATGGGGAAAAAAGAAAATCATCTTCAAATGAAGATTGTTTGACTTCTTCCTTTCCAATATATTTTCTTTATTTCATTTCTTTTTTAATTGCTCTGACTAGGATTTTAGAAACTATATTGAATAAAAGTGTCTGGACATCTTTGTGTTCTTGACTTAAGGGGAAATGTTTTCAATTTTCTCCCAATATAATGTTGGCTTTTGATATATATGGCTTTTGTCATTTTGAAACAAATTCTTTCTGTAACCAAATTACTTCTTCTTCTTCCTCAGTGTTTTCTTATATCAATATCTTAAGTGGATATTTCATATTGTCGAAGGCTTTTTCTATGTTCATTGAGGTGATCATATAATCTTTGTTCTTGCTTTTATTTTTGTGATGTATTAAATAAATTAATTTACATCTGTTGAGCCATCTTTGTACTCTTGAGATGACGCCAACTTGATGATGATGTATGATCTTTTAATGACTTGTTGGCTTGTGTTAAGCAGTATCTTATTGAGAATTTTTTACATCTAGAGTCATTAGGGACATTGGCCTATCATTTTCGTTCCTTGTTATATCTTTGGTTTAATATCAGGGCAGTGCTCACTTCCAGAAGAGGGTTTGATAATGTTTCTTCTCTTTTAAAAAATTTCATATTTTGATAAGTATTGGTGATAGTTGTGCTTGCTTCAGCAGCATGTATACTAAGTATTCATGATAGCTCTTCTCTAAATTGTTAGTAAAATTAAGCAATGAATCCTTCTGGTCTTGGATTTTTCTTTGTAGGTGGAGACTTTATTTTTGCCCCTCTTTAATACTTGTTAGTAGTCTAGTCAGTGTTTTTATATCTTCTTGGTTCTATTTTGGTATATTTTTAATGTGTCTAGGACTTTATCCATTTCTTCCACATTTTCCAATTTGGTGGAGTGTGAATTTTCAAAATAGTTTCCTAATGTATGAAGAATATTTTCAATGGAATGGACAATTAAAGTGGGAAAAGAAATTAATATTAATCTGCCATTGGCATAGAGATCACAAATAACTTTGACCAAGAGAGAACCTCTCCATGAGACATCATAGTCAAAATCCTAATCACTCAACACAAAGAGAGAATACTAAAAATTGCAAGAGAAAATAGGAAGTAGCCTATGAAGACTTAACACATCAGAATAATGGTGTTTTTTTCTCAGCAAAAACTTTAAAGGCCAGGAGGTCATGGTGCAAAATCATTTAAGTGAATCATTCAAGTGAAGTAAAAGAAAATAAGGGCCAACCGAGACTGCTGTATGATTATCCTTCAAAATGAGAAAGAAGTTAAAATTTTCCATAATGTGGGAAACCTAAAGAAAGCCATGACCACTAGACCAGTGTTGCAGAAAATAAAGGAATTTTAGACAGACAGACAGAAAAAGAGAGAGATAAAGAGAGAGAGGCTAACTGCACCAAACAGCCCAGAGAGAAGGAAACAATTAAAAGAGCAGAATGATCTAACAATAGTGTCGATCAAACAATTTACAGTGACGCATCATGGTGATGATAGGAAATAGCAAACATACCACTGTGATAATGCACGGTGTTGATGGTCCGATCTATTCTATCCAAAGACATAGATTGGCTGGCTTGGATCAAAAAAACCCCAACCCAAACCAAAAACACACAATTTGCTGCTTGCAAGAGATAACGTTTTGTCCATAAATAAATAAATACATAAATGGAGAGTAAAAGGATGGAAATCAATACTTAATACATCTGGACCCAGAAAACAAGCAAGGTTGTCTATACTATTCTTGGACACAGCAGATTCAAGACACAACAGATCAGAAGAGACAAAGATGAACATTGTGTACTGGTAAAGGGAATAATGAAACCAGAAAAAGGCACAATCTTTAATATATATGCACTCAGATCCGGGCACCCAGTTTTGTAAAACAAAAACTATTGGTATGAAAGAAGAAACACGCACCATGCAATTATAGTAGGGGACCTCAATGTTCTACTATCACAAGTAGACAGATCAAGTAGACCAAGAAATTATCAAATAAATATTAGAGTTAAACCACGCCATGGAACAATTGGGATTCAGGTTTTTATGGGAGTCAGAAGTTGATGTTCTAGTTTTATTCAAGGAGGAATGGTAACCCTGTCATTTGGAAAGTAGATTTCATGATAAAATTATGATGGTGATTAATTTAATAGGCAAGACCATAGAAACTTAATTCATAATATGATATGAGTTAGAATTCTTATGGCTGCCATTTAAACTAGTTTTAGTAAAAATGGATGATAGTGGAAGAGAAAGTGGGTTTAATGGCTCATAGCCCTGTGAGGTAGGGAGTGTTCACATACTGATCATAGGTGTGTATCTGAAGCCTACAAAAGAACATAATGTATAGCAGTTTCTCATTAAACATTCTGTGAGTGAAATTGACAGAGATTTAGCTGAAATTTAGCATAGATGGCATGTCAGGATTTGAATGCCCTGAAGATTTACTTTATTGTCATTTTTACTATCTGCTTCTTTGTGTTCCTTTATTCTTTCAGGTCAAGTCTTTTATTTTTTGGCTGGATACTTGCTCACATGGAATTCTTATGGTCACATCTCCTAGGCTTTGCAATGAAAAAAAAAAACTTGCTTTGGTATAAGAAGCAAAAATCATGTGGGAATGTTTTTCTACTACTAGCTGGAGTTCCATACCTGTTTTTGCCATCAACCACGGCAGGTTGAATCATGCAAGAACACAGTCACCACACTGGAAGGATATGGTTGGAATCAGGAAAGAAGCTTTCACCAATAAACTTTATACTCTGACATATTTTAAAAGAAGGGTCTTATCCAAATTAAAAGGCCATAAAGAAAATAGAGATATCTCTGGTTTGTAAAGAGTATGTTCTTTATGATGACAGGATCCAAGGACAAAAGTCTCTGAGATGAGCAGGTGATCACTAAAGTGATTTCATATTATTATGGTGAAGCATTCAAGAAAATGAGGTTATGAGAATAAATGAGAAGTAATGAAAGAAGCACCCCTTAGGTGTGTCTGGTGATAGTTTTGAAAGAAAAAGATGTGGTTTCATTCAGTTAAACATTAAAGCAGTTACTGAAAAGCCGTTATGTCACGGTATAGCAACCAGATCCCATAGAGTCTTGAGTCTATGAGACAGAAAATTTCCCCAAACAATCTGAATTCCAGCTGTGTGAGATTAACTTAGACGCAGCCATCTGAATGGTACCAGCGATAAGAAAACAAAATCTAGTAAGGGAATTGGCGTTTCCTGCAGACAGTGTTTCCTCAAGTTACCAAAAATAAGCTCAATGTCAGGAATTCCACACTTCATTTTCATCAGCAATTCCTTAGCCTCAATCAGCCAAGGATGCAGCTCTCCAGCCTCATGCTTTGCCAGGTGCACATGAGTCAACAAGGAAGTCGCCACGCCTTCTAACTATTAATCCTACAGGCAGTGAGCTTGTGCCACTACATGTTTCCTGCTTTGTGCTTTGGGTTTCTCACCATGGAAGGTAGAGGCAGAGGAGATTCACCCTACTGCACAGTCTACACATACTCTTAGTGTAGCATTTGATTCCGTAAACTTTGTGTCCCAATTAATATTGACTATGTGGGTCTAGAATGTTCCCTGAAGACCTCATGTATTTGGGTGTTGAGGATTTTCTGTGGCTTTTGGATAATCCTGAGATGGGAGGGGTGGATTACCGAGGATGTGATGGGTCGCCGAGGGTATGGCAGATTATCAGGGTATGGCTAACAGACAGACTTTTCCCCCAGCTCCTCCCCAAATCCTGATCCTTCCTTTTGCTGTGCCTGAGCACCTAATTCTCTGCCAGACCCTTCCTGTCATTGGCAGCTGCCTGTGATTGGACTGAGGCCCCCTGAAACTGTGAAGCTAAAATAAATCTTTTCTCTTAATTTGTGGATGTTGGGTATTGTGTTCAAGCAACAAAAAAGTTATGAAGACACTGGACTAGGTAAAGTAAAGAAAGGAAAGAAGGACTGCTCATTCTTAGAACCCTTAGAGCTGATGAGAGTTCTCTCTGTCCTTGACATACTTGTCTATTAAGAATGAGTGTCTCTGGGGGACCACCATCTCCATGTGGCAGAGCCACCACTCTCTGTAGGCCTCACCAGGAGGCACTTTGCTGGACACATTGTAGCCCCAGAAGTCTGCTGCTTTTCTGGATGTCCTCAGGCAACCTCATTTCTAGACTTGGTGAATCATTCTATTATTATAATAAAATTTCCAGTGACTGGTTTTCCTCTGCCTGTACTGAACTTCAGAGCAGTAGCAGAACAGAATAATTGCCTGAAGGAAGTTAATGTAAATTCCTTCTGGGAGAGAGTGGTTTGGATACACCACAGAGGAAATTTCTGTATGGCATCAGGAGCTAGACCAGAGGAGGTCATCAAAGTCCACTCAGTTTCATAAATCAACACTGCTCCTATAATGACCATCCTTGACCACCATCTATCTGAATCAGGCTTGTATCCATTTAATTCATTTGCAACTTGCCTGTAAGAAGTTTACCTCTAAAATGCATGCAAGTGGATGGCCATCCTAACACTTGAACCATCTTTTTCTTCACCCCTCTCCCACTGCAGCAATAGTCTCAATCCACTTCACTTATTTGTGGTATCCTGGAGTGCTGCTGGGCTAAATGTGATTTCAACATACCTCGGTATAAATGTAGATTATTTAAACAAAGAAAAAAACCTCACGTCTCTGGAAATAGTTTCTTGTTTCCATTACACATATAAACTGTTAAAAATTTTAAGTTGCAAACTAGCGCTGGATTTTGCTTTTGCTGAAAATTGGAACTAGCAGGGAAACAATGTCTTATTCATCACCTTTTTCCTTGTGCTCTCTTGGAGTTGCCAGCATAGCAGAATATCAGAATCTTGATTATGTTTTCCTGCATGTACAAACAAAACTTTTTGCTATCTCTTTGTGTGACTTTAGAGGCCAAATCAAAATCTGTTAGTTTCTCATCCAAATCAAAAAGTTAATCATTGAAAGTCAACGTGGAAAGGGCAAAGGTGATGATGTCTCATTCAGCCATTGCATAAGACTACTGAATCAAATCACTTCTGTTTGAAGGAGATTAAATATTATATAATTAAAAGTCCAGAAGTTGCTTCTGGCTTTTGGCATGAATGTGAGCTACAAATTAATATGCAAGCCATTTATATATATAAAAAACTATTACGAGTGAGCTCTTCCTCATTTATCTTTCCTGTCAATATAAAACTTGGAGACTTGGGATCAAATTACCGTATCTCACAATAAAGTAACTGAGGCTTACCAAAGTAATAAACCTGAATTTTCACAACGGGATGTAGGAGCTAGTCATAAGTTGACCTTTTATGAAAATCCACATTAGTTCCAGGACAACAACACAATCTGTCTCTAGACAGAGGTGACTTGCTTTGCATCAAATATATACCATAATTTTCTAAGGATGTTCATGGTTTTCTGAAAAACCTCTTGGGGAGATAAGAATGTAAGTTGGTGGAAAGATGGGGAGGCAGAAGGATACTCACAACAGGGTTTGATCTATTCCAAGTTTTTCAGGTTGGTGATGGGTATGAAGCAGGATATTCTGTCTTTCCTCGCTGCTTCTTAAAACTTCATAGACTTTTAGACAGAACAAATAAAAATTTCGACAGTGAAATTAATTATATTGGTTCACAATATGATGTGAAAAGTCCCAGTCAAACATTTTATGGTGCCCTTTGTTCCTTGTGGTTTATTTTGCTAGATAAACTTCTTTCCATTCTATGTCTTACCTTTATCATAGGCAAAATGGTTTGGTATTTGGTCTTCCAAATTGTGTACATGGCCCAATGGTAGTGGTGGTTATGGTGGTCCTGAGGAGTGCGTGTGTTTGTGTGAGTGTGTATTACACCAAGGTTAAGGTCGCACACTTCTTTGAAAGTTGAAAGCCTGGCCAGACGGAGGTGAAGTATATGGATACCTGTGTAATGTACAAGTGTTGCAAAAAAGATAATGCAAATATTTTTCTTTCAAATGTGGACTGTGTGGTTCATGGAGTCTTATTCATTTTAACTATGCTGGGACTCGTGGGCGACTCTGGGCTGAAGGGATCAAGCAGAGATGAACATTGAGTTAAATACCAGTGAGTCAGCAGGAAGGGAAGGCACAGATCCAGGGCTTACACCCTGATGCGGAGCAATTGGGGTGCTCCACTTGGGGTGCTCGGGTGGCCGATAGAGCTGTTAACTCCTGGCCAGCTGTTAATTTTCTCTCTGTCTTATAAAGCCATCACAAAGTTCACGGAAATCAGGATAAAATGAAGACAGCAGGACATGCTCATGTTCCCCGTAAAGTATCCATTCACCAGTTTTGGGTTGAGTTCAGCTGCCATTTCCCTCCTCTGGCCGGGTGGAACCAGTCCCGAGTGAACCTGACACAGAATAGACGTTTCCCTAGTTAAGTAGGAGTAGGAAGAAGATGGTATTTTTAAAATCAGACTGGTTTCTGAAACAGGAATTTCCTGCTCTCTTTTGTCAAAAAATACCCTACGAAGAAATACAGATGTGGCCCTTAGACTCTTGAGATGGGTGCGCAACAGTTTTACAAAGAAAACTTTTCTTTTGTTAAATATTGTGTCCCCAAAGTGTGAAGAAAGCAGATACTGACGATGAAGGTAGAAAGGATCTTCAGCTGAGAATCAAGTTACCAGGCAAAGAGGTCTCTTGGTTGAGTCTTCTTACTGGGAATCTTTTCAAGCCTAGGAGATGCATTTAGAGGAGACAAGGCACACCTCAGAAACTGGGTAAAAAACAGAAAGGGAAAGCTTTATCTGTTTTTTTTTTTTTTAAATTAGGACATAGAGGTTCTAATGAATGCATCACACATGTACATTAGACCAATGGTATGAATTGGTGAATCCCGAGCAACCGTTCATTAGGTAGGACATGAGCACAGGATGCAGATTAGAATTCAGCCCTTGTAGACTGTTGTGTCTAGGCCAAGGCATGTTCTCTGGCAGCCAGCTGGCCTGTGACTTTGGTAGTTTATTCTGCTTTATGAACTCTCTCGTGTTATCTCAACCAATGAAAAATTAAACAAAACAAAAAACAAAATACCAAAGACTCCCTACTAGCCCCAGAAAAGAGCAAAACATAACCTTTCAGGTGTTTGAAATTTTAATGAAAATTTAAAAACTTGCAGATAATAAAAGCAATGTACTCATGGCTTCATATTTATGTTAATTTCCAAAACTCCCTTTTCCTTAAGATTCTGTTGTATTTTTGAAACTGGTACAATCTCTAAACAATCTAGTGGTTGAAAGAAACCTTCCTATTTTTTGTTGAAAAACGTATTAAGGTAATGAAGCCACTCACCAAATTTGTGACAGAACCTACATTGAATAGAAATTGAGGGTTTGAGTGTGCATATTTGGTAATTAGCGTTTTGGTGACTTAGTAAAACTGATCATTGGAATCTCCTGCAACGCAATTTTCTTAGTACACTTCCTCGAGCTTATCCATCATTACAGCAATGTGCTTAAGAAGCAATTTAGGCTGTTCTGCACTAATTCTGTATTCATCTTGAATACCAAGTAATCCTTCTTGCAGTGACCTTCTTAGGTGAGGGGAAGTTTGTAGTTACAAGAACATCATTGGCAATTTTTTCTCTTTAGGAAAAACAAGATTTGCATGTATTGAAGTTAACTGTAATTTCCAAAACATCTTCCTTGCTTCGGGGACAAGCACCAGAACTCAATTTCTTATCTTTAACGTACCTTTAAGATAACACGGAGAGCAGACCAAGGAATGTCTGTAACTGAAAGGAAGACAATTCATATGAATATAAAATGTAAAAATGGGAAGAGAATTGGTAAAATGTCCTCAGCTTCAGCATTAATATTTTTCTCCGCCTTACGTCACCTAGCCTTAGGTCATCACGAACTCATACTGATTCTTAGTTGAAAAGAATATGTTTATTGTAATGATGACAATCAAGACCTTTCTAACAAGTAAAGCCTTTACCTTTTGTGGTTTGTCCCCTTAAAAAATCCACTGAACTCAGTAATTGAAGAAACCCATAATCTAAGCAACCTATATATTCCAGGAAGCTTCCAAAACACACAATGATAAAAGCTCTTCATTGATTTGAGGTTTCAGAGAGCGGAATATAGGAGTTTGAATTAACCAGATGAAAAATCATAGAGGCCTGGTGGCAGAGTCCTGTAATCTCAAGCTGAGGCAGGAGGATCTCAAGTTTGAGCCCAGCCTGGGCAACTTAGTGACTTAGAGAGACCTTGTCTCAAAATCAACACTAGTAAGCGGAAAGGCAGGCTCAGTGTGAAGGCTCTGAATTCAATCCCCAATACAAAAAAAAAAAAAAAAAAAAAAAAAAAAAAGAGGTTTCGGTGGGAAGAAATGAGAGGTGCAAGGTGACCAAGTGAAAATTTTTCATTTTTCTACAAGTGCGTTCTGTACACAGTGGAACCTGTGGAAGTGCTTTGTGTGTGGAGCAGAACACGTCTCCCTTGACTGGACTCGAGAAGCCGGTGTGTGGAAATGCTTCTGTTTCGGGTTTATGAAGTCTGCATTTTTGGACAGTGGATAGAAAATTTGATTCTGCTTTTAGGGTAGTAAAGCAATACACATGTGGTCCAAAATGAAGTTTCTTAGTGATTTTTTTTTTTTGCTGTAAATTTAACATTTTGCATACTGAGTTTTTCAAATCTATGACTTTTTATTGTATCAGAATACTTTCCTTGAGATGCATGCATTTATAAGTTTGGGTTGTCTTCTGCGTCATGGTGCCATTTGTGCACACTTTCTTAAAAAATACCAACTCACAAAAAGTCTGTCATCCTGACAAGTGTCAAAAAGGATGCATTTGGTGGCTATGAGCTCGAGGAATTACAGCCTTGTGCCTGTGCTTTGTCTCATATTTCATTATTACCATGACATAACATGGCTTCATTTCAGTTAATCCTGTTTCTTGTAGGACCTACATCTATGCTAATTGTCACAGCCAGTTAACCTTTCAAGAAAAGCAGGCAAACCAACAAAAGAAATGGTCTTTCAAAGAAATGCTTTTTGACAAGATATTTTACTGTAATGTGGTTGAAAAGTCAACAGAGCAGCAGACCTTGGTTCTTGGCCTAGTGAGCTCACCAGTTGTGGCTTAAGTTTGCACAGCAAGCATTTTGTATGTTAGGCAAGTCGGTCTTTTATTCTCTAACCTTTCGGTGTTGATGGAAAATGTGCACGTCAGGAGGAGTTATGTTTCCAACAACTTGTACTTCATTGAGAATCTGAGTTAGGAGAGTAAAATTGAATAACTAACAGTCGACATCACTATGAGCAGTATTTGTCAGTGACATTCACGTCCTGAGGATTCCTTCCTGAGATAGGCAATGCTGTCTTTCCTTTGCCCTCTCTTCTCAAGGGGGAAATTACGTGTGAATTATGAGTTATATGTAGCACTGCTAGTATCATGAGGGATGGCAAGCTCACAAAGTGTGTCAGGTGGTGGTGCTTCTTTACCTTTGTCACTGCATGGACGTATGCGTCAGACGTCCACGGTGCTGAAAGTCAGTGGGAAATAACCAAACTCCAAGAATCTGGGAGCAACATGTACAAGGACCGCAAAGCAGTGGCCTTAGTCCCATGTCCTTATTGCTTACAATTGCTGCTAGTGCATTTTTTACTCCACTAATCATTAGTTACACTACCGAGGAACAGCTGTATGTCAGACATCAGAAATATTATCGTCTCTTTTCACCCCTAAAATCCATTTTGCAAAGAAGAAAACCGAGCTTCAGGTTAAGGGTTCTAGTCAGGTCACAAAATCATAACAGAGCAGAAAAGCAAAGGTTCTCGGTCTCCAGCACCACGGGTTCACTCAGGAGGAGAGAGACATGGGGTATTCACATGGTTGGCTTTTGTTTTCCATTGCAATGGCTTGAAGACCTCTTTGTGCTTTTCCTGAAGTCTTTTTCTCCAAACACAAATCTGTTAGAAGAAAATTCTACCCCAATAACCAGGATAAATCTGACTCACTGTAAAGAAAGAAAATATAATGGGAAGATTTTCTTCTTTTAAACATAGATATTTTAATAGTTGGGTTTTCTAAAACAAAATGCTATGCAGGAATCATGTAAATTGCATTTTCTGAAAAGAGACCTTAGAAATAGATGCTCCAAATCATACACGATACGTCTGTAGTAAATATTTTTGTGTTCAGCTTAAAAAGGCTTCTTCAAAAGACAAATCAAGCTGAAATAAGCTCTTGGAATTACCACACAATTGCTGTTTTGAGAGCTGTGCTGCTTACCGGGGTTTAATGTGTCTTAGTACAGAAGATAGTATGTGGAATAGATCTACAGATGGTAACTTGAGCGAAGACCCAATTTGTGGTGTGTTTCCTGAGGCTGCAGTTCTTTCTTACCAGCTAGACATCTTGGTGTGAGGAGTTAAGCCAGTAGGATCTTCATGAGGATTTGTCATTTTTCATGGACTCAGCAAATTAACCACTCTTTCGCCATTTCTCCACCAGCATCACACATGCTTTCCTGTCCAACCTTTAATGGAATGTTTAGTAGAATGTTTTTCCTTTCAGCTACATGGAACATCCAAGTAGAAGATGACATGGAACTTGTCAAGGAATTCTGGCATCTTTGGTGGCAGGTCTCACCATCTGGGTAACAAAGGATAGGGAAAAGAAAGAGGATGGCTCATTAAAAGGACTAAGAATTTGAGGGCATGACTTAAATAGTAATTCAGTATGAGAATCATTTGCATCCTATGGGCTCTGGCTCCTTTAGGACAGTTCAGTTCCTGTGGGTCATAGCTCATAGGAATTCAAGATCCCACTTGAGTGCCTCTGGAGGAAGCATGTGGAGTAGTCAGGTGGGTGGCTCAGAGTTCACCCCTAATTATGGCTCTATCTTCTCAGCTGAAGCCTCCTTGCTGGCAATGAGCACATGTTTGTTCTGTGATGCAGCTATTGGTTTTCTTATTGGGAGCTAAAGGAGTGTTTGTTGAAAGAATAATAGAACTCTTCGGAATTTAAGAAACCTTAGCAAACACACCACTTAACCTCTTACAATTAAATAGATGAATGGTAATTATACTATGGAAGTCAACTTTCAAAAACTCATTATTTGGGTATTGTTTACCCTTATTCTTGTCTTTTTTTTTAAACCTCAACTTCTTTGGAAGGCTTTGACCTTGAGGTATGTTGAGAGAGAAAAAGACAGCAATGCTTTGTTCAATTTTTATATTTACAGAGGGTTCTAGAGGAAGGAGTTCTCTGCTTTAGAGAGACAAGTGTGATCCTACATAATTATCAGGGAGGAAGAAAATGTAAATGTCAGGACTTTTATAGTTAGTGTTATGGATATTAATTTTCAGAAAATTTTTATTGTTTTTGAAATATTACAAAAGAGTAATGAAAAAGTACCTGTTCACTAAACAATACCAAATAGACCTCACTTAAAAAAACATAACTAGTTGAATGACTTATCAGAAGGTTTGAGTTTAGATGCTCATGTGGTCAATATTTTATTCATATCTGGACACAAATAGATGCAGGTGCAGATGCTCAAGTTTACAGATAATTAGTCATCAGTATCGTGTTGATGAATTGTTTGTTGTCATCCTGGTTCCATGTGTTTAGTCTTTCAAAGAAAATCCATATTCTCTGAAAAATATATAAGTATCTCATAGTACAGAAGGATTCTGATGTGTCCTTTTATTGAGGCAAATCTTTCCCCTCAGACATTACATCTTTGACCCAGAAAAAGGTGTGTACTGGCATGGCCTAAAGCTCTGCCCTGCATGGTGCTTTTTATAAACGCTGTGGAGGAAGGCGTGGAGGGTGTATCTGTAAATTTCCCACCAGGGAGAAATGGCTACTGCCATTCAGGGTTGAATACAATTCCCAACAACTTGGAATGGTGAACTGAGGCCAATGATTTATTCTATTAGGGAGGAAATATAAAATCCTGTGCACAGGAAACAAAATTTAAAAATATGCCAGTATAAGATGGGAGTATCTGTTTTGCAATCATTCTTATAGGATTGATCTAGATCTTTTAGTCTCTTACAAGCTTCAAATGAGCCAGTTCATTTCAATTGCCAAAAATCTTAATGCAAACTTAGACTGACGACATAAAATCATTATGTTCAGAGCAAAGAGATTGCGTTGCATATTTTACTAGTACAATTGTAACTGTTAGATGGAGCTCAATTCTAAAATCACAGCACGTAGAATCTGGTGAAAACCTTGGGGGCCACTTAGACACGTGCCTTTTAGCCTGGATTCCTGAGCCCGTGGTAGTCTATGAGGTGTTCCAGGTGTCACAAAGCTGTAGGATGAATGCGTCAAATCTCCCATAAATATTTTTCCCCACTATTTTTTATTAATATACAAATGTAATACATAGTATTTACAATGAATTTGGGTATTTCATACACATATGTACCATATCGGCTTTACAATCCCATAAATATTTTACTTGAGTATTTGGGATGGAAAAGGAAAGTTAGTTAAGGGCTGACTCCTTTGAAACGATTCAAGGTATTGAAACTATTAAAATGATTTGGGAGTTAAAGCACATATTCTGATATTATGCAAGAGAATACAAACTCCACATGGTTTTATGTTAGATATAAGACACAAGGGAAGTGTTGCATTGCAGAGGGAGACTTTGAGGGTTGTCTCCAGGTCCCTGGAAGATGTGGGTTCAATGCTTGGGGCAGATAATTTAGCAATGTTCATAGAGTCTTGGCTTCAGGGGAACTTGAAATCTAAGTAGGAGGAAGTTTGAGAAGCACACTTTACCCTTAATTTGACTGGTGTAAAGATTAGGAGACAGGAAGCTGGCCCCAGATTCTTTTCCTAGTTCTACAAATTGGTCGCTGTAAAATCCTGAGAAATCATTTTATGTCTTTAGTCTCTCTCTCTTTTTCTCTCTCTCTTTTTTGTTTACACCATCTTGGAACAAGATTTATCAATTTAATTGCTGGGAATAGTAGATGAGATAAGGTGGGGAAGCATTTAGGGAAGCGTGTCATGTAGAATGCATGTTTAATTGGTTAAGAAGTGTTGATTATTGTTACAGTTGTCACAAGACTTGCATAAATTTACATAGTTGTCTAGCAACAGATGTGTACTCACACTCAAGTTTTCCCACCATTCCTGAGCTTTTTTTTTTTTTTTAAATGACAGCGCTATTCTGGGTGTCGTAGCATCAGAAAGTAAGCCTTATTTGTAGTTTTCCAGGATTAAAGCATTTAATGCATGCTAAAGAATTAGGAAAGTGCATACATGTTGAGAATAAAAAAAAAACAATAAAAACAGCAACAAAGAAAACAGGACAATTCCCATCGTAGCTAAAATTTTAGTGGAATCTGTCAGCCCTTTTTAATATATAGTTTTATTTTGTTTGTAGCAAAATCATAGCCCGTCTCTTCACTTTTCTATCTTCATTTTTTCTGTTCAATAAACTATCTGCTTCCCTGTGTATACTCAGGAGTGATGTGTTTAGTGGCCGCATGTTACACAGAGAGTGTGTGCCACCTTTCTTCGGCATTTTTCCAGAGTAGCCACATAGGCTGTGGGAAGGAACATCTTGTGTGTGAGTAGCCCTCATGACCAGAAGAGTTTCCTCCTTACCAGGAGGAGGAGGATGGTCTTGCTTTATAGATTGCTGTTTTAGGGCACTGTGTTAGCATTCATGATTGTGATTAGATATATAGCATACTTGTGATACGTATATGTACCAGTTCCCTAGTTGAAGGTAATTACTATGTATCACAGACACAGAGTATAAAAGGCATAAAATTTGGAAGAAAGAAAATTTTATTATGTCTCCAGACTTCAGAAGTTTCCATCTATGGCTTTAGGTGAGGGAAAAATATCCAGGTGGGAAGATACAGCAGAGGAAGCATCCTCACTTCACGTGAGCCAGGGAGTAGAGAGAAAGAGGCAGGAGCTCCAAAGGAAAGGTGGGGGCGACATGTGGCTTCGCAGTGGTGCCCCTAATGACGTCTCTCTTCCAGTTAGGCTCCAATTCCTACTCAGTCCACCCAGCTATGAACTTGTCAGTAGAGTAATCCATTGAGGAAGTGAGAGCCCTCATGATCCCATCAGTTCCCAAACGCCCGGCTTCTGAATTCTCGAGTTTTGGGGGAGACTTCCGATCTAAACCACAACAGAAACTCCAGCCTGAGCCTGCTTCTTTTCACTTTTTCAGTCTTCCTTGGTCTGCTTCTCACAGGCACAGATCCTTTGTTTTGAGCCCAGTTTTTCACTAGGTTGCCTCCTCTGACCCTCTTTAAGTTTCCCTGGGCAGTCTTCTTGGCTTCCAAATCATCTCCCTTCCAGAATATTCTCTCTGAGTCACCTTTGCTCCTTACTTCACAGTTGTAGATATATCCTGCCTCTACCCCTCTTTCTTTCTTCTCAGAATCTACCTCGGGGATCCTCATGTGAAATGAGACTGTTTAATGCTGTGTGTGTGTGTGTGTATGTGTGTGTGTGTGTGTGTGTGTGTGTGTTAGTGTGCGCACACACACGTGCGTGTGCACCTGGATGCACCTACACGCATGCTGTGTGACCCATAGTTTCAGACTGTAGTGCTGAAAAACTGCATTACACTTGGAAATTAGTGTCAGTTGTATTTTATTGGATTCTAAAAAATATGTATAGTTGGGGGTGTTTGTTCTGGAACGTTTTATACAACACAGAGACATTTTCTGCCTCTGTGGTGTACACTGTACATGAAAAGATGATCAATCCTGATGATCTCTAGTACAAAGAAAATATGACCCATAGTTTTTTTGGCCACGCTGTGTGACTCTGCTACTCAGAAATCGAAACAAATTTTCCCATAAAACCCCAGAGAATAACGAAGGCATCGGAGTAGAAGCACACATTGTCTGTATTTGTAGTGGTTTGTGGAGGAAGTGTAGAACATCACTGCGGTTTTGTCTGAAGGTCAGAAAGTTTTCATGGTATGCGTTGTCTGAGAATCAGGCTTTCTGCATTAAGATTCAGAATCCGTATTTCAAACTTGAGGCTGTGTACTGTTCCACATGACTAATTTTTCTTCCTAATACATGAGTCTTTTTTCCCAGTATAATTAATGCCAATCTACTGGCATCAGTGGAATGCACATGAGATTCTAAATGAGCATCCCATTACACTTAACTCTTGATTATTATCTAAAACAACAGAAACAGAAATACTCTGTTATACTAAGTACTGGTTATGAAACGTATTTCCAACATGTTAAACCATGTAAGGAAAATTTTCATGTACTTTTCTAGATCAAATGTTTGTAAATGTGGAGACTGAGAATTATTCAGATTTGGAGTTTTTGCAGAGTTCAGTGAGTCAGAACTCACTGGGATAGATGATCATTCTGCAAATTGGTTACAGGTATGGATTTCTAATATTGTCCAATTTCCTTAATAAATTTTTGTGATGTTTTTATAGCTCTAGCACACTTGGTCATATGTCTGAGGTAGTTTTGAACTCACAGATGTAATAAATTTGAATTTTTCTCAGGAATGTCACCTAACTTCTTTAACTTCCAATGAAGATGCCCTTCCCTTTTTTCCCTCTTTCCATCCTTTTTCTTCCTTCCTGTTCCCCATCCTTCCTTCCCTCCTTTATTCTCTTCTTTTCCCCTTTCTTTCTTTCAGTGCTATTTCTTTTGTTATCACAGATTTTATATCCCATAGATTATAAGTCAGAAGTTTAATAGGATGATCCAGATTTCAGTTTACAGCGAAACTTCCTGGGTTGCTCAAGGGTCTTGTAGTGGGCGAGACTTCACTGCTAAGGAGCTGAAGACTGAAGATGTTCATGCTTCTTGCCTTGTCATGGCTAAGCCTCCTTACAAGATGGCTGATGCGGGTCCTGCACTGCCTTGGCTTTTCTTGATGTGTAGGTCAGATGCAAGAACACTGTAGACCTGAGCCCCTTGTCTAACCCCCACTCTCCAGTGGACCATGATGGGGGGTAATGAGAATAGATGTGAAGGACACCACAGTCCTTCTATCTTCTTTCCTTCCTTCCTGCCTCCCCCCTCTCTCTTTCTCTCTCTCTCTTTCCCCTCCCTCCCTCCCTCTCTCTCTGAGAAAGAGTCTCTCATTTAGGGTCACAAGAGACAATCATGTCTTCATTCGGCACATATATAGTTAGTCCCATAGATATATGAAATCACAGAGATACTTGTTTTCAGGAGCTTCTGATTTAGGAGGGATCAAGCAAGGAGGGAAGTAAGCAAATAGGAGAGTATATGAGTAGTGGTGGTATAAGGGAAAATGCTGCTGGGCACTGCGTAGCATTTGGGTCAATGACAAGTCCACGTAGGATGGTGGCCCCATAGGTTGTCTTGTAGTGATGTCATAGCCATCTTAGTTTAACCAAGTCTGATGTGTTTCTCAGGTCATGACTGTAAAGTGGCCTATGACTGTACCTAGTAGGTACTCACTAAATGTGTCCTAGGTGAGTCAGTGTCAGAGGGCTGGGAGTTCTGCTTTGTGGACTCACTCCCCAAAGTGATTTTCTGAATTGACTTTTAAAACAGGTAGATCATTAAAGTGTGGGTACAGAGGAAGAAAACTGGATGCAGCACTGGTGAAAGCGGCAGGGAAGGTCTCTGAGGAGTTTGGGTGACAGTGGCTATTTCCCAGGCTAGAGAAGAGGGTGTGGTAGGTGGGAAAAGGCAGAAGATAAGGACGACTGGGTGGATGGGCTTGGATCCTGGCCTGGGGAGCCTTGAATTTCACATGCAGGAGCCTGGTGTTTGGCCTTCGAACTATGCAGAACTTTTGAAGAAATTTTAAGGAGCACAATGGCTTTCTTAGCGGCCTGCTTTGGAGATCCTGTGGTAGCAGCATATTGAATACATCAAAGGGAGAAGGGCTGTTGGGAGACATGTGGTAAGAGGCCGTGACAGCTACCTGGGGAAGAGACAGGAGGTAGGACAAAGAAGGGAGGAGGCAAGTGCCATTGAAGGCGGATTGCCAAGTTTAATGACGGGTTAAACTTGAGAGGAAGTGGGCCCTCTATGTCACTGGGGCTCTTCATGATCCCCACAGCTGCTTTAGCTCATTGATTTGTCATTTTTGATTTCCTATCCCAATCCTGGGATTACACCTGTGGCTTCGTGATGACTGCTGTCTAAGTTGTTGATGTTCTTTCAGGGTGGAACCAGTGGTCAACCTGTAACTACAATAAGGAAATTAAAAACAACCTTGACCTTTGGGGTCTTTATGGTAATGTGTTTTCTCAATGGACTTGTGGTTGCTATCTATGGAAAGAAGAAATCTAAGAGTGTTCAAATCATGGAACAGAGAAAGTAAACTCCCTCTGTGTGTGGAGGGGGGAGGGAGTACACACATGCAAATGTGCTCACACGTGAGTGAAGTAAGCTCCTCTGAAGAGGTAATCCAGTTCTGTGCAACGAGGGACACATTTCAAAGTCCCATGAATTCAAACTTTGTGGAGAATCATGCTAACCTCCTGTGCTATTTGGGGGTGAGTTGGCCCTGCAATTATCTTTCAGTAGCGTCTTCAAAAGTGCTTTCATACACATGCCACATCTAAACTCAGCTCTTTATCCAACTTCATTGCCTTTTTTTTTTTTCCTTTCTGCAGTTCTGTCTCTAATCACCTGGGCTTTCTCACTAGCATATAAGATCTAGAAGGGTCAGGACATTGTTTTGTGTACAACTTTATTCTTGTTTCATGGAAAGAACTGTGACATTCCAAAGGGATTTGTCAAAATAAATGTTTGAATATATGAATTTCATTATCTTGTGATTCAGCTTTATCCCTGTTACAGTGTGAAGACTGGAGCCTGAGAGTTTGAGTTTTTTGTCTATGGAAAAAAAAAATAAACTCAAGGTCACTTGGTCCCAAGTTCATATAGAAGATATATATGTCTACAAAAAAGGTAGCCCTGGCAACTCTTTAATCTGAGACTACTGTGTTGGATTTAATGTTATACACACGTTCTGATACTTTATTTTTAAGCCAAAGAATTTGGTAGCTATTAAAAATTCATATTTTATACTTTCTTTCATTCTCTGGAGAAATCCAGTGAAAAAGGGATGTTATATTTTTGCTAAATTCAGCGAGTCGGTAAGGTGCCTATTTATGAACAGTAGGGCTGTAAAGTGGTTTTGTCTTTTTAGCATAATGCAAACAATTTTTAGTGTTGTAGGAGAAGAAAGATTGTGTGCTTCTTTTGCTCTGCCGCCAGCCTCCTCAGAATTTGAAGAGAATTCTGTCCTGCACTCAACAATCCAAAGTTCAAGAGCAAAGTTCAAAATGGATTATAAATTTAAAAAAAACTCTTCATATTAATTGCTACTGTGGAAATTTAAATTGTTCCTAGCCAAAATATAATTTTCCTTTTGGGACTCTTTTCTTTTTAAAATTTTTCTTTTTATGTATTTTTTGGTTACTTCCCAGTGCTTTTTCTCTACATAAGAAACATTCATTTTTATCTGTTCACTGAGCACTGATTCAATTCGTCTCTTCGCTACACATTTTTAATTGCCTACTCTCTGCCAGCTATTGTATTGGATGCTGGGAATTCAAAATATAATGGAGATTTAGCACCTGTGCTCACGGAACTCACTTTTTCAAATAACAGAAAGGTCAAGTAAACCAGTCATCATGCAGCTATGATTTTATAAACACAGCATATTTAAAGAGGCCTGGTGGGTCTCTTTCTCCTTATTGAAATCATAGAAACTTCAGGAGGGAGTAATCTGGGAGATGACTTATGTAAGGTGAGGCAGAACACAGAGACATTGACATTTCATATTAGATCATTTCTGTGTTTACGTAAAAACTGTGATTGGCTTGGGAGGAATTTTGAACAGGAAGTTATGTGGTTAGACCTTCTGGTGCTGTTGCCTCTGCGTCTAAATCTCCCCCTCTCCTTGGGGATTGAGCTGAGGGCATCAGACTGACCTACATCCTGTTGTAGCTTGAATTTAGAATGTTCCCCCCAAAGCCTCATGTATTTGGAACTGTGTGTGATTGGGTGGTAGGGCCTTCCTGGAAGGGGCAGGTGTGTAAGGTTTGACCTGGAAGGATTGGGAGCAATTTGTTGAGACTGAGGATTGCCTAGGACAGAGATTTGAGATGTTTGTTATTGATTTGTGGGCCAGGAAGTGAGGGAGGGGCAACTGGCAGCTTGAAATACTTAAAGGAAGAAAAAGCATTGCTGTAGCTTCTTCCTGGGGCAGTGCATCGGCTGGCTGCTTCAGTTGGCTTCTGTTAGCAATGGAGTGAGCAGCTCTCCAGCCTCCGCCATGTGCCTTCACCCTTGCTGGCTGCCCCATCAACGGACGGTGTGCAAGAGACCTTCTGAAACTGCGAGCCAAATAAATCTTTCCTCCTTAAATTGTGGTTGTCAGGCATTTTGTCACAGCAACAAGATAAATGACTAAGACAATCTCTATACGCGCTTCCCTTTTAACTCTTTATTTTGAGACAGGGTCTGGCAAGGTTACAAGGTTGGACTAGAATATGCGGGTGCTGCTTGGCTCAGTCTGTCAGAATGCTGGCATTACTGGCACTTACCACTGAGCCTAGCTTCTTTTTGACAGGTAATGGGGGGGCGGTAGTCAAGGTAACCTGAGAGAAGTGGTGGTGTGGTAAGAAGGAAGATGGAAGATGCCACTAAGTCACAGGTGTGGCAAAGGAAAACTTGTTGCAAAATGCACCGACTGATGTAGGGTGCTGATTGAGGAGGGGGAGTCATGTGTAATAGTCCCCAGGATCCACCCTCCCATTCCCTATGGGCAGTAGAATTTGATCTTCCCTTAGGAGATGCAACAAAGAGAATCTGGAAATGAGATGAGATGTCATATCTGACATCTAGTTAGTAGGGTATGAACAGTAGTTGGGACATGTAAGAATCTAAGGATCCAGAAGGATTGAATATGTATTTTGGGAAGTTTGTCAATGAAGGAAAATAAAAAGTTGATTGTGTTAAGGGTGAGCACTAGGAAGAAAAGACCACTGAAAGGAGGAGTTTTAGGGCAACAAACATGTTAAGATTGAGAAGAGGAAGGATGATGAGCTAGAGTGGGAGGAAAAGCAGGATTAGGATCCCCCAGAAGCCAGAGCGGAAGGTAGCGGAAGGTGGTATCAGTATGCAGAGTAGGCCTGGGGATGTAGCTCGGGGGTGGAGTGCTTGCATAGGGAGCACGAGGCCCAGGCTTCGGTCCTGCAGCACCACAGCAGCTGCTGGTGGTGGTGTCCACCCATAATCTCAGCACTTGGGAGGCTGAGGCAGGGGAATGCCACCAGTTTCAGGTGAGCATGGGCATAGACCAACCTGGAATATAGAACAAAGCCCTGTCTCAAAAAATATGCAGAGTAATTAAAAAGGAAGAAATGTTGGCTGTATTTATCAGCGAAGAGATTGCTGGTGAATTGTGCCAGGGTAGTCTCAGTGGAGTGCTCTCCAGGAATCCAGGCTGTTGCGTGTCGAATGGGACTAAGGAAGGATCACACACCCCGAAGCTGGGTTGTTATTGTGAGCAAGAGGCAGGATGGTGTTGTCAGGCATTGTAGGGCTTAATGGTTTCTATTATTTTTTAGAAAGAGAGAGGGTGCCTATAAAATGCTTGACTTTGGAGTTATAGTAGGACAGTGGCTAAAGGATGAAGATAATAAGTATATAAAAGAGCAAATGTCCTGATAAGACTGAGTCACTGAGGGTGGCAGCAGCAGTCAGCACAGGAGCCTTAGAGAGAGGTAACAAGCTGGGTCTTATCATGCAAGATGGCAGGAGATGGGGCAAAGGCACAGAGCCATGTTCATCAGTGGTGGGCATGAAGGTGAAGCTGTAGTTGCTAAATTCTTCCCTTTGAAGAGTGAGACATGTGGTCACTTATTGAAGATGGAGAGGAGAGAGAAGGAAGTGAAATTAAGAAGACAATGGTAGATTGGGAGACCATGGAAGATGGCTGCAGGGCTTTGAAGGAGTCAGAAATAGATGTTATGGCCGAAGGATGCGAGACAGTTGGAACTGAGAGTAAAGGCTGGAGTTGAAGATTTTAGAGTCATTTGGAAGAGCAGCAGAGTCAGGCCAGGGGCCTGGGAGCAGGTGAATAGCTTGAATGGGAAGCAAAACGCAGTGAATTCAAGGATGTTGTAAAGATGGATGAATCTTTCGTACGAAATCATCAAAAATAATTTGCCAACCAGATGTCCATCAGTATGGCTGTATTAGATTTTTGCCACTGTGATGAAATATCTCAGGTAATCCATTTAAACGAATGAAAGGTTGGTTTCAGGCTGGTGGCGAGGTGGAGAGCATCATCGTGAGGAACATGTATTGGAGCAGAGGTGCTCATCTTACTGTGTTTGGGAAGGTGGAGGAGAGAGGGAGAGAAGGTGAGGGAGAGAGAGAGACAGATCGACTGGCCATCATTTCATCTGGAGACCAGGATTTCAACACACGAGCTCCTGAAGGATGTGTTACCATTCAGTGTGGGCACAGGGAGGCAAGGTACAGGGGAAGCAGACTACCCACGCAGCAGGAGCCACCAAACAGGTGTATATGTTTATAGTTGTGATTTTCATTTTCTGAAGGAGTTTGTCCAACATATGAAACTAATGACACGAAGTAGCTGTCGGAAGTGGAATATTTCTGACTGTATTTTGTCCTGAAGTTCTGAGAAGGGAGGTGTGGGATGAGAAAAATATTCTTAGGGTGATAGGGAAAAACAGAATCTTTAAGTGGAGACTGGGTTTACCTAGAGAACTTGTTTTGTGTGTGAGGCAGAGCTGTGGTTTGCATGTGGGGTGGAAAGTGGTTTTTTGTAAGTGCCTGAGAGCGATGTAAGATGGGAAGAAGAGCAGAGGAGGAAGCCCAGAAGGAGCTGGTGAGAGTAGAGGAGAGGGTGAGTGCTCAGAGCAGGGCCTGGTGAAGGACGACAAGGAGGTGAGCAGCCTTGGGATGATCTGGTTCCGTGTCCTTCAGTGCTGCCCTTCCTGGTCAGAAAAGAAATTAGGGGGTCTTCGATAGGAACAGCCTAAAGGAAACAAGTCTGGAGGGGATATTTGTGCTCATAAGTGTGCACAGGGAATTTCAAGACCCCAGTGGGATGCTCAGCTATGGGAAATAAGAGACAGTCCAATCCTACCTAAAGTCATTCCATCTCAAGAGCATGGAATTGGCAGGTAGAGCTGGGAAGTGAGCAAGGAATCATGGGTGCTTCCCCAGGTACTATTTAACTGTTAAACTATATTTTGGACTGGAAGTCTGGTCAGTGCTGGTTTCTCTACGCTTTGTTCTCTATCTAATTCAGCTCAAAAATCAGTAGCTATTCATTCATTCTACAACATTTTAATAATCTGATAGAGACTTCTTTATTATTTGAGTCCTTCAAGACGTGGGTCCCTCTAGTCCTGCAGAATTTGAAAGATTTCACCCAACTTATGATTTGTAAATGAGGCAGAAAGTATGTGTTTGTCTCATCCAATGACAAATCTAGAATATCTGAATTTAGACAGGTAAGAAATGATCTGTCACCGTGAAAGAATAAATCTTGCTATTATTTGAAATACTCGCAGTTTGAAATATTAACTTGTCTAGAATCGCAGGTGGTATTTTCAATACTAAAACAATATGACACTTAGAATTTTGATGCCGTGTGTTGTCACAGAATTACACAAAATAAGACATGCGCACTAAATCCATCTTGGACCACACTGCAGGAACTGAAAGACAACACAATGGTGAGTGGCCCTTTCACTCAAGGACAAAGCACCGAAGTCTGGAATACACTCTAGGAAGCTGACAGTTTTGGCTAACCCATGTTAACTCAGCTCTTTAACATTCTAACCTTGCTGTTACAGTCTGTTAGGAACAGAGCTCTCGCTCTCTCTTTTTTTTAAGGCTTTGTCCTTTTTGTGTATTTTAACAGTTGCAGAAAATGATCAGTGTGCTGAACTGACTGGGTTTTTAGAGGAAGGAGAGCAAGGTGACAGTAGATAAATATTACGAACTCAGTGTACAAGGACATTTCGAAAGACACAGACAGACCTGAGCAGAAGGCACAATGCATGTTCCTAAGCATCAGGACAGCCTGTAAATCAGGAAGTGGTTAAAGGAAGAGTAGGTAATGGATCAGAGGTAAAATCGTTATGTCATGCGGAACTATACAGAAAGTTTAAAGGATGGGTGCATGTCAAGCTGCACAGGGAGTGAGATTTAGGGACAATGATTCTCCATCCTTATCAGTTATAGAGTCTCGCTGAGGACTTACTGAAGGCCGCCCAGGGCTATGCCCCTCAGTGGGCCACCTGAAGCACAGCCCACAGGCCTGTTTGTCCCGGATGATTCTCTCAGCTGATTTTTGGCCAGCCTGCAGGTTCATGAGCATGTGTTCCGTTGAATTCGGCAGCAGGTTACTTGGCATTATTGAGGCAATAATCTAATGTAATGACTATGAAAATGATATTTGATATTAGTATCGATTAGGACCTTGCTATCACCAATTCTCCTATTAAAAGAAGCTTCAGACATCTTGGATTCCTACTTTGTTTTCTGCAGTCATTCTGACAATGGTAGTTGCTACTCAGACCCTCACTATTAACTCCTCTCCCACACTGCTTGGTATTTTCCCCAAACTCCTTAAGTGTCATCTAAAGTTTTTGACACACAAGATCCAATTGTTGGGCTGGAGGCATGGTACAGTGGTTAAAGTGCTTGGCTTCCAAGCATAAGGCCATGAGTTTGATTCTCCACTACCACATAAATCTGGGCATGGTGGTGCATGCCTGTAATCCTAGCACTGGGGAGGCTGAGGCAGGAGGACTGCCATGAGTCCAAGTCAGCCTGGGCTCCGTAGTGAGTTCAGAACTAGTCTGGGCTACAGAGTAAGGCCTTGTCTCAAAAAAAGGATCCAATTGTTATCTATATTACTATTTTCTCCTCTGAATGCTTAATTTAGAAATATTTTGAAGAAAATCAAGGGCTTAAGAAACTAATCAGTAAATATTCACATAAGGGAATAAATGATCATTGAGGCCCGTAGCTTGAGATACCTTGAGAAGTCTGTTCACAAGTAACTTGGAGAAGTTGCTGATCTCTTGTGGCTACTTCCATTTGAGGTTTCTAGCTAGCTGTGTAGTCTTGGGAAACTGTCCTAACCTTCTGTCTCACTGTTCTTGTGAGTGAAATGGAGAGGTTGGACTCCCTGCCTTCCCAGCTCTGCTCTGTTTTAAAGACCTCTACTTGTATTATTACATGCAACCTTTGTTCTTTTATATAGTATATGCCTGGTTAACTTCTAGGCAGTCCTATGTGCTTGGTTCAAAGCCTATACTGTGAGAACTTTAATTGTCCATGGAAGAAAAGGAGTCACAAATAGTCATTTTTCATCTAAACCATTTGTAATGTTTTTATTGTGTGTGATCCACCAGAAACTGTTAGAAAATAAGGACTTAATTTCTTCCTGCATGGAGCTTATCCTGTAATGAACAAGCTGTAGAAAAATCCATTGCTATTTAAGAGAATCCTATGAGTATATAAAGTTATGGAGACCTTGTCTCTGTTTTATTCTGTAAAGTTTCTTTTTCATAGACCTGACGCAGAAATGTTTTTCTCTCATCTTTGACATGGCCATTCACCCAACAATGAACATTTCTTGTGTACCTACTGTGTGCTTTAATGTTGGGATAGGGAGGTTGAATATGGACGGTTCCTGCCTTCCCAGAACCAGTCCGATGTGAGAAACGTGAAAGATGACGAAAGCCTCAGGCGTTTACACTAGGGCTACGGGATGAGACCCTAAAGAACAGTCGGCTGTAGTGTCAGGAGCCCTTCTTGGAGGAGGTGATGTCTGAGTTGAGCACTGAAAAATGAGCAGGAGAGAGGTGAACAAAGGAGGTAGAGAGGGAATTTTTATGGAAGGCCCACAATGGGCAAGAGCACTCATGGTTCCGCGAGCCTCAGTTTACTTATTGTAGCAGATGTGGATTGGTAAGAGGTGAGATGGAGAGAGTTACCTGGAGTGGGAGCGGGCCCATTCTCAAAACTGAGATCTGCTTATAAAAAAGGGTGTGTGTCTGCCGTTTTCTATGGCCTGATGCATGCCTATTTGTAGGAAATTTCTTTTGTTAGTATGTGCTGAGTAGAAAATCAAGAAATGGCAGGGATATGTCTGGTTTTGGCTTTTATTTTTTTCTGGTATTTATTGAGGGATTATGATTGGTTGAAGGGGATAATGATGGAGGAAGAGGAAATAAAAGTCTTCTGAAAGGTCATCAAAGAAATCTTTCTGAAGAGTGTAAGGAGGGACTGTTCTTTCTGATACACTTAGGATTTTTTAAAGTCATAAGATGATCACAGTAGGTGAACAGAGATCAACTAAACAGATACTGAACTTTGTGCATCATCAATATATATGATGTGGCATGTTTCTATTTAAAGAGAATTCATTCTATAGACTCTGGCACTAATAGTTTCCTATTGAAAGTCATATATGGAATATGCAGTTATGTAAGTTTGGCTGTTAGGAGTCTAGCAAAACATGTCACATGGATATATTACCTGTGGCACAAGCGCTGCATTGCTAGTAAAGCATTGAATGCTGGGTGATCTACTTCTTCCCATATATGTGAAAAATATAAATATACGTGTGTGTGTGTGTGTGTGTGTGTGTGTGTGTGTGTGTGAGAGAGAGAGAGAGAGAGAGAGAGAGAGAGAGAGAGAGAGAGAGGAAAGAATAATTGGATCTAGGGCCAGAGGACTTTTGTACTGAGCTATACCCCAGACTTTTTTATCTTTTGTTTAGAGAACAGGTTATCTCTAAATCACTAACTTGCTCCAGATTACATATGAACTTGTAATCTTTCTTCCTTGGTCTCCCAGAGTGCTGGGATTATAGGTGTGCATCTCCATACCCAGTTATGTTATACAGTTTTATTAAAAATAAACCAGGATGGAAGATAATATAATTTAATATCTGTAAATCTACATTGTACTTATTGATAGGACTGTATCTGCAAAACTGATGTTATTTTTGACATGAAGCCTAGTTGTTGATAAGAGGACACAGGATGAGTTTTATGACTTTTGGTATTTTCTGGGCATCATAATAAGTACTACTCATTATGAGTTTATCATATGACATTAGATGTTTTGTGATCCAGAGGAAATTGAGTTTAGTTGGCACACAACATTCACCTAAGATGCACCGATTATTACATTAGCAATCACTCTATCTGTGCAAGTGCCTATCAATCTATCAATTTATCTTGAGTAATGTCATAACTATAAGTACTAGATTGTGAACTGCATGAAGACAGAAATCATGTATTTTTTTATTTACCTTCTCTGAAATCTAACACAGTGTCTGACACAAAGTACCTGCTTAGTAATCATTTGTCAGGGGAATAATTTTATAAATATATAGATAATTAACATTATAGTTAGTAAACTGAAAGAAGAGGCAGAGAGAGGGGATAGTAGAGGAGAGGAGAGAGGGGAGAGAGAGAGAGATGAGGGAGGGAGATTGAGAGCATTGGAACGGTCAAAAAGAGATTTAGGAAGAAGGCGAAGGGAGTGAAAATGCTGTTCATGGATAGAATCACATTATTTTAAAATTTTCTTTTTGTGTGTTTTCATATTTTGAAAGTCTTCTATTACTTCTTGTTACTTTATCAATGACTTTGATTTTGCTTCAGTCACGAGGAAGAAGCACTTGGAGTCTGCACTCAGGGATGAGAATTATAATAGCGTGTATTTAATGCTAGTAAAATGTATTATTTTTAAAGATATTTGGTTGGGAGTAAGAGTTAACTTGGATCAAAAAAAGTACAAGAGAATTGTAGGTCTGGTGTATGGCAGTTGTCCAATTGTCCAATCAGGAAAAGGTCAAGGTTTGTTTGGGAAGTTTGGCTGGAGGGAACAGAAGTAGAAGGTGAGGTGAGTAGGATTTGATGGGGTCACTGCTGAGGTAGAGGCTGCTTAGAAATAGAACAGAATCTCTTTAAAAGATTTTTTCAGGACCTAGGACAGATCCTGGTCCTCTACAAGCTGACCTTACCTAAGGGTTGATATTGAGTACTGCCAAAAGGGAGATCAATATTAATAATTAAAATCAGTCATCCTTATAAAATGACTATCTTTTAGGTTTGTGTACTTGATATGAGTTATTCTCACTCTTACTGGAATGTGTGGACAAGCAGAGGCTGGTAGTTGTGTGGGCAACAGCAAAAAAAAAAAAAAAAAAAGTCACAAAAACAGGAAATGTGAAGGCATGACTGGGTAGGGAGAAGATCCAGCCAGAGTCCCAGGGAGCATGTGCACCTTGCTTCTTTCATGGCAGCTGTGTCTTGAGATCTTGGTAGGGTCGATGATTATGGAAATGGAAGGTGACTGGGAAGGTCACATGGGCTCATTTTATACCCAGCTTCTTATGTGCTTCACTTCCTTTGGATGTTGATCTAAGGTGGCTTTGGCCTTGCATAGTGTAATGGGAGGAGCTTGGTCTTTAATCTTGTATATTCAGGACTGCAGAGGTATCTCTGATGCTTGCTTGTTTTGTGATAAAAGGAAGTGCCTACTCTTTCTGAGCCTACTATTTCTGTTCCTTCATCTTTAATAAGGGGACAGTGTCTTTCACCAGTTGGCTTCTGTGTGGGTAAACTGATGTCACTGTACAAGTGCCCCACACATGGCTGTCATTATTTTCTTTTTCCTTCTCCTTGGAATTAAACCTGTAGACTTCACCTTGGAGGTTTGTTTTTCCTTTCCTGCTTCAGTTTGTTGGAAGTCCTTGACCATAAGTATGATTTACAGAATCAAGGCCCATAAAATGTGCCTTTTAAACAATACTCGTTAGGAGATGTCAATCACTGTATATCCCAACTTAGCAACAATCCGAAATATTGTGTGTGCCAAAGCACTCTTCCCCTTTGCTAAGCAACAACCCATTACATTTCACATTTGTATTCAGAACAGGTAGTCTTGCCGCATTTTGGTGTGATTGTTGAATGCAACCAGCCAGAATTTATTGTCTTCCTGTCCCTACGCACGAGGTTTCTTTAGCCTTGTGTCGATGTCTGCCGGGTCCAACTTCTATTCAGTCCGTCCCTATCCCAGCCAGTTTGTGTCTTCCCGTGCATTGCTGATACTTTATTTCCTGAAATAACATGGCCTGAAGTAGCTGAAGAGTGGTGTGGAACGGCCTCCCCTGCCTGGAAGTCAGGCTGCTACTGGCTTCACCTGTGCTATTTCAATACTGCTATAAATGAAGTCCCCTCTCAGTGGACTCTAGGGAGGTTGCTATATAGGTTGCCAGAGTCCAGAGGAGCTACTGATGCCGCAAACTCTCAGCACACTGGAGCAGATGTGCTGGTGGAAACCACCATTCTAGTCCCAGGATTAGAAATCAATTTTAGAATGTAAATCAGATCATATAATTCCCTTGAGTGGCTTCCTTCAGTGGCTTTTCATTGTATTTAGAATGAGGTCCAACTCAACTCAATGACCTCTAATGCCCTACTTAATCTGTTTGTGCTGATGCCTCTGGTGACATCCCTTGCCATTCTCCCCAAACCTCATCATAGTCACTTCAAACTACTTTTTGGGCCAGAATCATTCTACTTGGAGATGCTATTTCTTGTTCTCTGTCTAGAACACTCTGAATCTATGACAGAATTAATTACCATTAATTTCAGGTCAGTGCCATTCCCTTGAGAGCTCTACTGAGTTTGGGGGAAAAAGACAAAAGAAATGGAAAATGATCAGAAATGAAGTTTGAATTAATTGCCATTATATTCAAATATATGTGATACATATTCTTTCTGTTATTGATGAGTTCATGAACAGAAGAAATCCTCAGATTGTGTAAGCAGAAGATTTCAAGTTCGTTTCCTCCTTCCCTGAATAGAAACACTGAATAAATAATGCTGCAAAATAACGTGTGTGTGTGTGTGTGTGTGTGTGTCCACACCCACGTTCTAAGTAGTTTAGACCCAAGTTTTGGTATTTATGCTGTTGATTTTGACTCTACTCTCTGAAAACCACAGGGAAACAAACTGAAGCTGGAGACAAAGATACGTTTTTGCTCTTAATTCTGGAAGGTTTCTTTTCTCCAAATAGGCAGGAGTGATGATGACAGTCATTTCCTAAGTCTTCAAGTAAGTATCAACAAGAACTCTTTTCAAAGGTGAACTCTAGATCTATTATGTGAGTCAGAGCTGCTTAAACAACAAGTACTTCTTTGTACAGGCCACTTGAGCCAACATATTCTAGAACTACGTTGCTAGACTGGGACTTACTGTGCAAAGGGTAAAGGGAGTGAAGGAGAACCTCATTCCTAAGGTTGTTGTCCTTAAGCTCTGAGGGTGGCAGCGCAAGGGGTAGGCAGGTGGCTGCTCCGTCCCCAGTGCGGTAAAGCTCCCGTGTGGTCTGCCTGCACTGACCATGTGGAAATGACCTCACAGAGGCACTTACATGCCTTCATGATTGCAGTCTTTAATCGCAGCAAGATTAAAACTCTTTATTAGAAGAGAATAGAGAGTCTCATTTGCTGTTTACTCACTGTGCAAGTGAAATGAGGTTTTTTTCTGTGTGCTCACAGAACAGAATGAAGACAGCATATGTATAGAGACTTACCATTCATTTTCAGAGGGTTTAAACTGAGCAAAAATGAGACTGCTTTTAAAAATTGACTTCTTAAAATAGAAGAAAAATCTGGAAGGAATATTTTATGGAGTGTAACATTGCCTGTGACTGGTACATATGCATGTCAAGATCACAGAAATCCAAATGAAAACACAAAGGACAACAGATTCTTCAGACGTGCTTAAATTTCACATACTTACCTATATGATTACTATGAATCTTTGTCTACATTATAAGGGGCAAGTAACAGTCCTTGTTTTTCTTCTTGTAATATTAGCATCTGAATAGTGTATTTTGAGTAAGATTGGGCGCTGTCTTTCCAACATATTTAGGTGTAGTGACTTGCCTTAGTTACTTATTCATTGCTGGGACAGAATATGCGACATTCACAGCATAAGGGAAGGAAGATTTATTTTAGCTCACAGTTTCAGAATGTCTCACACAGTCCATTCATGGGCACCTGGCAGTGGTGGAAGCACATGGCAGGGATGTAACTGGGGAAAGGCTGTTCACCTCATGGCAGACAGGAAGCCCAGTGAAAGAGGAAGGGGAGAGCTAGCGCCTACCCTTCCGGATCCACCCCTTCTGGGTGCAGCCTCAGGGTTTTGCCCCTCTGGGTTAAGCTCTAGTAGTCTAACCCTTCATTTCATCTTTAGTTTTATAAAGTAACTGTATAAGCTTATAAATTTCTTTGAAGCTTATGAATTACTCCTGAAACTTTTTATTTCCCCCTTTTAAAAAAATAGACTGCTTTGTTTGATCATTTGGATACTAGTTTTGATTCAGAGTGGCAATAAGTCAAAATTTCCTTGTTCTTCCCCTGTCCTGATGAAGAATCTGGAAAGTGAATGCTTTTTTTCACAAGACAGAGCCAAAGCAGGGACATGCCAAGTAATACTGTTAATTGCATGTAGTAGATACATTTGATGTGAAAAATGTTTGTTTTGTGATGAGGTTTTGGACCGGAAAGCTTGAGAGTAATGATTTGTGCAGGCATTTTGTTTTTAGATTTACTTTATGACTAGTGTTGTGGAAAAAATTCACATTTCTTTATTTCCTACTTCTCTGGATGCTGTGCTCTGTGAATGACAGACTTCAGGTTGTGTTCAGAAAATCTCTTGTGATAAAAACCAGAAAGGACTCTCTGTGGAGGGTTTATGTTTTTTTTCTTTTCTAGGAAACAGAAAACCAAAAAGTCACCATTTCTTCCTGCTGAAGGAGTGACAGAGCAGACAGGTCTCCCATCCCCTTAGAATTCACCCTAGCCCAGAGCTCAAATTTTAAACACAGCTACAGACTCTGTTAATATTTTGGATCATAAACAAAGAAATAATGGATTTTTGTTTAAAAGCAAAAGCAATTTTTTTGAGGCATAGTTTTGCTCTGTAGTCCATACTGGTCCTGAACATGGCGATCCTCCCACCTCAGTTTCCTGAGTGACGGGATTCCAGATGCATACCACCATGCTCACCTGACTGAAAATCTTGATGAAGCACAAATTGCTTCATATTGTTCTCACTTCAGTAGAAGTAGAGTTGTCAGTTCCTATGTCCTGAACTTTACTTTCTGCCCGTTTTACTTTAAAATTCGGACACTGGAACATTCCCTCACTCCTGCAGTCTGGCTTAGAGACCTCATGGCGCCCTATTTGCATGGTAGCTCTCTTTGCATGTTCCATGGTAGAATCACCTTTCTTGTTTGTAACAGGAGCAGTCTCAAGATATGTAGACCATTGTATTTGTTTATTTACTTTGCACTTAAAGAATCTCGTACATTGAACTCAGTCTGTAGCCCTTTGTGCCTTAAGAACTTGTTCAGTGATGTATCACTTTCTGAGTGTTTCCTCATCTTTAAACTATAGCACTTTCCTCGAAGTCCAATGTTACTGTCTTTCCTGAGTGAGGAAGATCATCCAAAGAACAATGATCTCTGAATTTCTATTCCTTTTCCCCCTCCTGGGAGACAGACTCTCACCTGGATGAGTTTCTACTCTTATGTTGATAAAGAGAATTGTCCTTCCCCAAGAATGCTTCACCCTGAGGTGAACAAGCTGCACTGATAATGATGCATGTGGTGATAAGGTTTCAGTGGTCATGGGGCGGTGTTCTTTGTAGCACCGTCCTTGGAGCTAGCTAGATCGCACAGGACTTAATAGCTAAGTGCAACCTATCCCTTTGGTAGTGGGTCTGCTGGTCGCTTCCTCACCTTGTACCATGGTCCCTTTACTCTTGGCCAGCTTGGGGTGGTTCTGTACTTTTAGAAGGCCATTGACATTGGTACTTTTCTTGAGGAGTCATTCCTTAAAAACAAAATCATTAGACACTCTTGAATGGCATGGGGTCATTCCAAATACTCCTGAGTTGCATGAAGGAAAGAGATTTATATGTTAAGAGAATAAGATATCTGACTAGGATAAAAAGAAATCCCACTTAAAATAGTGAGAGGGAGTTTTAGTATGAAGAAACAGATATTTAACAAGGATTGTGGGGAATAATCAGACTTGGGAACAGAAGTTTCAGAAGCTAAGGGGTTTCTTTTAGCTTCTCCAGCTTTTCATAGGTAGCCTGTTTTTTGTTACCACAGACGGATCTCCTTGGTCATGATTATACTTTGCTTCAGACTTTATGGTGGAGTAAAGGAAAGAGACAGAGGGCAATCAAGTAGTGTTTCTAAACTAAGTCTCTTTGCCTAGTAGTTTTCCCTCAGTTTATTTCTTTCCTTTTATATTTTACTATGAAAACTGAGGAGAAAACAGGCCACATCATCGATACTTTTTTTGGAAATCTTCTCACTAAATGTCCACATCGCTTTCTTACTGTTTCTGCTTCCCACCCAAGAACAGAACAAAATGTAGCCCCACTTTCTGCCACTCTACCACAAGAAGTATCTTTCCCTACTGACCAGTATCATGTACTGCACTTCTGAGACCTCCCAGCAGCATTATTATATTTGTGGCAACATTTGCTCAAGGCTTTTTATTCTGTTATTTTCCTTGACATTCCTCCAGCTTTAGTTCTAAGGCCTCTTCCAATTCTTAAGGTATTTGTTACAACACTACCCTATTTTTCAGTACCAAAGTCTCTACTCATTTTCTGGGGCTGCTGAGACAAAGCCCCATAAACTTAGTGGCTCAACACAACTGAATTTTCTTGTCTCACAGTTTTGAAGGATAGAAGTCCAGAGTGGTAGCAGGATTTGTGTGAGAAGCACTAAGGGACTCAATTCTGTCCTCTGAAACTCACATGTTGAATTCCTCGCCTCCAGTGGGGTTCTATGTAGAGAGAGTTTAGGTGGTAAAGTTAATAAGGGTTGGACCCTAATTCATTAAGACTGGTGGCCTAAAAGGGAAGACCAACCTCTCATCCTCTTCTCTATCTCTTTTTCCATCCTCCAAAAAGGAAGTCATAGCAAGAGGGCGGCCATGCGTAAGGCAGGCAGGGAGCCCTGCAAGAAACTGAATCTGTTAGCGCCTTGATCTTTGACTTCCCAGCTTTCCCATATTTGTGCACCTAGTCCGTGGTATTTGCTTGTGCCATTCATTACAAGCTAATAAGGGGAAAACCTGTTTTCTGTTTCTCTTGAGCTTTTGGCAAGGCTGCCAGCAATCCTTAGTATTTATTGACTTGTAGATAAATCACTCCCATCTCTGCCTTTGTCTTCACCCAATGTTTGTATTTGTGTCCAAATTTCCCGGCGATAGGGACACCAGTCACTGGGTAGGGCTCACCCTAATTCAATATGACCTCACTTAACTTGAGTAGATCTGCAAAGACCCTTTTTTTCAATTAAGCCACGTTCATGCATCTTTCTGGGAGACACAGCCTGGACCACAAGATGAGCCTGTTTTAGCGACAGGTGCATCCCTTTGACTGTGTGTTGGGAGGCAGTTCAGCCAAGGCCCTGGGAACGGCCTTGCTGAATATGCTAAAATATGAGGCCTAGCATGCTCTGTCCCTATTTCTGTAGATAGGGACTACAGTTAAGGTGGCCTCTGTGCCACTGCACCTGACCTCTCCCTCCCTGGGAAAGGGTACCGGCTGGTCACTGTTTACACTCCTGCAAAACTCGCTGAGTCTTTGTGCTTGTGTTCCTCACGCCTGCGGTGTAACTAACTGGCTGTGAACAGCTGGGAGCGGGCCGTTATATCACTGTGAGAGGCTCCAGAGAAACGAAAGCGGTGCTTCCTCGCTGTCTCCTGGTCTCCACTGTTCTGTGAACTACCGTTCGCTGTTCTCTGATCTGCTGTGCCTCATTGTCCATTTTCAGCGTCCGATGCAGTTGCGGCAAACCCACCTCCTCATGTGCTGAGTCATTTCCTTTGGAATTGGCTTTTCTCTGCCATCCTCTGTGAGTTTAGGTTCTTCCTGGATGTGGAGCTGGTATTTCTTATCCTTCATTTCCTTTGGAACCTAAGCCTTTTCGTATGCTGTATCTCTATCTGGCAAATCCTGTACGAGGGCTTCACATGTGTGTGCCGTGATTGGCACAATGCACGTGGAAGAACCCCGCCCTCCAGTGCTCTGCTCCTCCCACCTTGAGTTCTTAATGAAATTACCGGAAGGGATTCTGAACCGTCGCGTTGTACTGGGTCCCACAGGTTATGCTCTTGGTCTGACCCTTCCTTCAGGTCAGATTTGGCTATTTTAAGATGTAGTCTAGAAATGCTACTTGATTGCCCTCCTGCCTCTTCCCTTACTCCACCATTTTTTTTTTTTTTTGCATCTTTTGTAGTTGCTACAATAGATGGAATTGCAGCTGTCCTACAGAAATTCCATTCATTTTAGTTTTAAAAGCCTCACTGGGCAAAACAATGTGAAGGTTTAAGAGAATCAACTTGTTTATGAGGTCCGTGCCTCTTTTCCCTTCTATTTTAAGAGATTAGGGGCAGCAGCTCAGACCCCTCCTTAAACCTGAACACATGAGTCGAGCGAGGCAGGGCATCCCTCACCCTGAGCCGGGCATCTTTACGTTCCCTGGCATGAACTCCACAGGTAGAACAAAGAGAGTGTCATGCGTTTTCTGAGTCTGCACTTACTTATGCAACTTTCATTTCAACCTGTATTAAATCACTTTTAGTTCTATTTGCAGTTGTCACTTTGCTTTTTTCTCCTCTTCAACTTATCAGCATTTATTCACCCTGCTGTAAACACAGTGCCAACACTTAGCTTCTTGTGTTTTACGCTGGGTTTGCCACCATGATTCTGTGAACATTTTGTTGGTTTACTTGGTTGCAGCAACTAAGTTGCACTAGGCACATCCTGAGAACCAGGATACGTTTTGGCAGCCAGTGAGGGACATCTGGTCAGTAGATCTCTTTGTATTAGAGAAGAATAAGACAGCTGTGAACTGCTAATAAAACCGTGGCCACCACCTACAGAAGGGAGGGAAAAAATTGCCAATTCATGAGGAACCTGGAAAGGAAAAATACATTTTCAATAAACCAACTGGATTGGAACACATGGTTATTCCAAATGGCAAGGCTCTTGGCTTGTGGAACCATGGTAATCATTCTGGCTAGCTTTGCCTTAACTGGTATGATTGTACTTCACAGCATATATTGTGAAGTAAAACAATTTCATTTTGTGGCATCATTGATACAAACAGCTGCCAGTCTCCCTGTTGCTTGATGAGATGCAATGGAACACTTGCAGCGTGGTAAACACCAAACATTGATGAGACTCCGCGAGGAGAGACAAGCTAACACTATGCTTTTACTTTTATGAAGTGTTCCTTGTGGTCTTTAAAAAGTTTCTCATTGAGTGACTCAGCATGTGTGACATATGTTTATGAGGAAAGTTGTAAAAACACTTTTGTTTCAAAGTTCGTACCGAGGTTTTCCCATCATAGCATTCTTTATGCCAGTTGCTACTGGCGTTTTATGATTTTTTTCCCCCCTCCAAACTGGTTCCTAATGTCCTTAGCATTTTATTTTCCACAAATTTCACCGGATGCCTGTTTGACCTCTGTATTTTCTGCTTTAGTTATATGGCATTTCTGTTTGAAATAGCTCTATCTGGAGAGAGACCCGGAAATTCTAGCAGATGGGAACTTTTGTGTGATGAGCCCCTAATGCCTTCTGTCTACCAGCTGTTCCCTAATGGCCTTGTTGCTTTGTTCTTCTTGCATCACAGGTAGGCACCTGTGGCCCGGGGAGGCTGCAAACAGGTCATCAAGGTCGTTACTCTATTCCCTCTGGAGGGAATAAGATGTTTCCAAGGTGCGATGAGGAAATGATCAACTTGACATGCCAGTCATACCTTTCCAGTGTTGGCGTAGATCTAGAAAGAACCCTTGTTGATGTAACATTGTGCCTCTAGGGGATTCTGAGTTTGGACAACCTGAATTCATTCTATTGAGTGTAACATTTAGAGCTGGTATTGTTCCTGTTCTAGCTTTCCAAATAAATAAGAGTAAACTGGGTTGTTTGTTTGCTTTTACCTTGACATATATACAAAATAAGTCTGGTATTATTACAGGTCACCTTTGGAATTATAAATGCCAGATGGGCTCCAGGAATCCCCACAAGTAGTCACAAAAATCAACGTGCGTTATCTTGCCATCAGCTATCGTTTCCTGGGGCATTGAAGAAGACAGGGTGGAAGAGGGTAAAAAGTTCAGTGGGAGGCAAGGTGACCCGGAGGATTTGAACAGCAAATACTCCTCAGTCCTTACTGTCAAAACATCATTGTTATAATAGAGATAATATGGAAATAGCTTTAACCATTTGGCCAGCTAATCATTCTTGTGGGCTGTGAATAGGTGTTAGTTAAAAAAAATACTAATAAATGAAAGTGAAACATGTTTACATTAAAGGTCATGGTAGGAATTGAGATAACATAAATTTCAATCTTCTTTAAATTCCAGTACTCAATGGCTTGGAGAGGGCCATAGCAACAGTTAGATGTATGTTCGAGTACTCAACGGTGACCACTTCCTGAGCTCTGTACTAAGCAGACAGAAGCAGCAGCAAGTCAGTCATTTTACAGGGCAATTACTAAGGGTTAGTTAGACTATTGAGGTAAAAAAAGTAGCCAGTTGTGAGGGTGAAATATTTCCTTGCTGCTCCTTTTCTGTCGTCAAGGGAACTTGCGTTCCGGGAACTATTTGGTTCTGATTTGTATGTTCTTTAAAAAGTTTCACTTTGAAAAGGAAGCCGTCTATTGACACAATGTAAACCAATGATTTTGTAGTTGATTTTCATTAAAGAATTTCAGCATTTCCTTCCAAAGTAATCATTTGAAATAGAAAATATGTCAGAGATTTTTCTATATCTCTTTATTGTCAACTGCACATGTTCAATGAAAAATAATTGATTTCACATTTATGCTTGTTTTTCTGAAATAGATTATTATCTTAAGAATCTTTAAATTCATGTCAGCATCAATTAAGATCACATTATGCAAAGAAATTTTAATATGCTGCTGGTAACACCAGATTAAAAAAAGACATTAACATCTTTTAAAATATATGTAAGTTATATTTCATAATCCCACATAATTTCAGTGTGATCTGATTTCGTATAAAAAAGAGACATTATCTTAAAGTAAATACTAAATATTATTTTGTAAATAGAATTGGTTCCTTTTTAACTGGGGAAATTTACTGACAAAGTCAGCAAAGTCAAAGTAAATGAAGGGGGCTGGCATCCAATTAGGTAATTGTGATGAAATATTGGGTAAAGCTCCCAAAGAACTGTAAACATAAGAGGAAATTTTCATGGATGACCACACACACACACACACACACACACACACCCGAGTTATTCTCCTTCCTTCACAATTTCCATGGAGGTATCTCTAATTAGAGAAATGAATCAACAAACTTCCTTAGAAAATTTGATATCAGAATGAAATAATTTGATGTCACCAGTTTAATTTTGCCGTATTATACTTCACAGTATGGCTACACTTATTTAAGTAAATATTTTTATTTTGTTATCAAAACAAGAATTACTGCTCCAGGAACCTGTATCACATTTATACTGTGGCCACACATACTGTTTTGCCCCCTTTGGTCTAATCCAGACTAATTTTAAAAGCGGGACGTATAAAAATACATCTTAGGTTTAGATAATTAGAATCCAGGCAAGGTCTGAGTACCTGGGCTCAGAATGAAAGAAAATGCCAAGTAGAGGACATTTTAAAAAACCAGAAGTAGCATCTGTCTGTGAATCCTTTTTAAAACTTTAAATCTCATCCCATAAGCTGCTTCCTGTGATAGCAGATGCTGATTTCCAAGCTTGGCTGGTCAGGAGGGGCACCTGAGCCTGTGGGGAAGCTCAGAGTTGAAATGTACCCTTAGGACATGAGAATGGAAGGCCAGGCCCTTCCTTCTGTCCTTCTGGGTGATGTTAATACTCTTCCTCAGGGGAAGGTGAGAGGGAGAAAGGGAAGGAGGGAGGGAGGGAGGGAGGGAAGGAGAGAGAGAGAGAGAGAGAGAGAGAGAGAGAGAGAGAGAGAGAGGAAAGCCTAGAGAGAACTGACTTCATAGCAAATCTCACCTTCCTAACAGATGATCAAAGCTTTTTTTTTGAGTGAGGGAGTAATTTTTGAAAAATCTTTATTATCCAAGTGCTGTCAGTTATAGCAAATAGTGGTACAATTTTAAAATTCAGTTTTTTAAAAAGGTAAACATGTACTGGGTATAGGACATGATAGATTTAAGTTGCAAACTATGTGTATTCCAAATGACAGTGCAATTTAAGGCCAGACAATTTGTTATTTTTTATTAATAAAATATCCAGTGAGCCTATCTTCATGGAATATAATACTTCTAAAAGAAATCTAGGCTCAATCACAAAGCAGTGATTAATGGGAAATATAGAATCAATCACAAAGCAGTGAATGATGGGAAAATAGGCTACTTAGTTCTTTAGCTAATGCTCAGGATGACATGTACTGTTAAGTGTGCTCACTCAATTGCTAAATTTGCTTACTGTTTTTCCTAACCGAGTAAGCATATTTAGCCCTTTGTAATCAGAAGGGAGATGGAAGTTGGCTACTGTTACTCTAAATGGGGAAAGACGCTAAGACCAAGAGAGTTTGGGTGCCTTGTTTATGATGCCATAGCTATTTGATACCAGAACTTAGTCTAGAAATAAGCTTCCAATAAGGACATACAGTCATCCAAGTTGCAGAACGACTTTGTTTACAAAATGAAGGAGAAAAATCATATTTGGACAACCTGTTGAATACTTCAGGTAAAATTATTTCTGTTGCTCTCAATTATTAGAATTATTATGTGCTGGATGGACTTCAGACAAAATGTCCAAACCCTTCCATCCTGTCGTCTCTGAAATGATGGAGACATAGAAGAAAATAATCTTCCACAGATGAATGCAGAGCTTTGAAATGTCTTTTTCTTTTTGATAGTTGAAAGAATTGGATAATGAGTTTCTCATTTACTTCTCATGAGTTTCTTAAGAAAGAGCTATTTTCTCTTCTCTAGTGCCTGTACAAATTACTGACTTAAAAAAAGTGCGCTTGTATGTAGTGATGCCATCTTGTTTTGTAGAGCAAATTTTTCACTCCTACCTTACAGGAATGTCATCATAGTGGGAGGCTGCAGAGAAAACTCTTCCTCAGTGTCCCCTTCCTCCGTGTCTTCTGGGAAGGATTTTTCCACAATCCTTCCTCCCTTTCTCAGTGTCTCCTGGGGTAGCTCGTCACCACATCTACCCACCATGCAACGCCACACAAGGCCTAAGTTTCCACCCACTTTATGGAAGCATGCCGCATTTGAGATCCCAAAGGTAGAAACAGACATTAGCTAGCAACTTTCAGAGTTTTAGAAAGTTTAACAGAAATAAAATACGTATTTTTTAGCCAAACAAGCTGACCGACACCGAGGCAAATTCTTTGTTTTGGCTAAGAGTTATAACCATTCATTGTGTTTGGTCATGCCCATCAAAAATTCTGACTGGCAGCAACAGAAACCTTAGGTCAGTCAAAGGAAAGAAGAAATGAATACTTAATGAGTGCATTTTTGGTAAAGTCATCTCCAAAATATAGGTTAAAAAAGAACCAACCAAATTATAACTTTTAACTCTTTCAGAGGACTAGAAGATCATGTTTTATTCACTACACAAGATAACAAGTCTCTGATTTCCTACCTTTGTTTTACCTGTATAGGATTTTAAGGACATTTTTGTATTTTCCTCTCCCATGTTTTTGTTTCCATCAATTTCTTTTTTTCTGGTGTTGGGTCTAGAACCGAGGTTTTTCAAGAATAATAAGCAACTGCTCTACCACTGAGCCGCATAATGCAAGACATTTTTGTATACTCATAATATTTACCCATAGAGGTCAGTAGTATTTTAAAATGATCAAATGACTGAGGTCTTGATAATAATATTCTTACCAAGGCATTTAGATTCTCTGTTTAAGAAATCTCAGACTATTAAGAGTACCAGTGAATTACAGGGCTAAAAACTGAACTGGCATCCTATCTGCCCTCCTGAATCCATTTTTTTTTTTCAAAAAGAAAACTTCTTTGAAATACTCTTTTTACTGATTCTCCAAACAGGTCCTGCTTCTCGGTTTCATAATTTAAGAAGCGTGAATGCTTTGATTCTCTTCCCGTTGTTTGCTGATCCTTGCACATTTATTGCATTCTCTCTCCCTCATGTTTAAAAACTTGGTAGAGCTAAGAGACGCCTCCGCCGGACTCACGTGGACTGGCTCCTAATCAAATTCCTGGGTCACCCCGTGAGTTTTACGTGCTTCCCTGAGTACTGAGAAATTTACTGGGTCGTGTCTTTTGTGTACCTGCAAACAATCTGAGCAATTGTTCTTCTGTTCTTGTCTTTTAATATTCTGCATCTCAAATGCAACTTTTTTTTTTCTGAGAGCTGTATCAGTTGTATTTCTACATTGAGTTGATGGATAGTATTGGCTGCAAAACTGTTGGCCACGTTTTCTCCTTCCGTTTGTAGTTTTCCATCAGAGGCTGAGGCTGATGGCAGAAGGTTAATGGTCTCTGGTGCTCTGTTGCCCTCTTCATGCCACCTCCTGAGTGTCACCCTTGGTTTTTTCCTCTCTGGCACTCACCGAATCCAGTATGTCCCTAAGTCCTGCAGATCCTGTCTCAGAAACCTCTCTCAGCTCCCCCAGCGTGCTTCTTCCTGCCCTCACCCTCGGCACGCTTGCAGAGATCCGCCTTCCAGTGCCCTTCTCTGCGTTACAGCTGTTAGATTTGCAGGGCCCAGAGCTCGGCAGCGGCTTCCCCAACACGGCTTTCTGCCTTCTCTATTAGTTCACTTTTTCTCTTTCCAGTCTGTTGCTTTCTTCTGGTCTCTCATACAGGAGCGAATCCATTTATCTTTACCAGGAAAACTTCTGTATCGAAGTTCGTTTTCATTTCTGTGAGAACCTTCCTTTGTTAATGGAAAGGTCCCCGCTGTGCTCTTCCAGCTCCCCAGATGCCCTTGTCAAAACACCCCCGACCTTTCCTTCCTGGTATGTGCATATTGCTGTCTCTCTTTTGTGTTATTCCTGTTCTCCTGCTCAGCACCACATCTCCGACATGGGAGACCTATGCAGTGTGTTCAAAGAGAATAATAGGCAACAGAACCAGAATTGCTTGATGACAGATTGGATAGCATTATATATATATATATATATATATATATATATATATATATATATATATATAGCAGAATAAACCTGGCCTCAGATGTCAGCCATTATAAACCACAGAGCCTTGAACAAGTTCTGCCTTTTCCTAAGGGACAGTGACCATCAACCCATCTCGTGATCTTGATATTAGGGTTAAAGAAGTTAGTGCATCAGTGGTAGAACGAGGTCTGTATGGCTCACCACTGGCCAATGTGGGTTATGATTGTTATTTTTCCTGTGCATCCTGCCTTAAAGTTGTCAAGGGCTGAGACCACGTGGCTCTCTGATGTGGTGCTCAGCTCACGTCCTTCCTTCCAAGCAGCGGGTCTCATTCCCCCGCCCTACGTAACTGACATTTTTTGGTACTCCTCTGAGGCATGTCCTTCCCTTCATTTTACAGCTACTAGAATCTTGGGTGATTTATTGCAGACTCAATTTTCTACGTCCCTAAATTTGCCTAGTTTGTCTAGAAAATTAAAATCATGCAGTCTCATTCTCAATTGAAAATAATCTTGGGCTGCCCGAAGGGAGAAAATGTTTTCCATTTTCTACCCAGATATTTGGAGAGGGGAATGACCTTGATTAGATCAATTTTCTTTAAAAAAAAATCTGTTGAGTATTCCTTTGTGGGAGGTTGAAGGGGTACAATGAGGGAATATTTTAGTTGCAAAGTCCACATCACCTTCACCTTTAACAAGAAATCCCAAATCAATTAATTAGCAAGGGAAAGTTTGTCTTTTTAATTTGAAAATCCAGAAAAGTTCAAGGCCTAATTATACATTCCTGAGATAATTAGGAGAGAGTGGAAATTTTGTAAATATTCCCTGCTTGAGTCTGCTCAACTTAGAGAAAATGCTGATGCAGCGAAATGGGTGATTTTAATGCGGAAAGCTTCATCTTCCACAGTTGCTGGGTTTCATTTGATTGACTATACAATGTAAGGAAAAAAATGAAAGTATTTCTTATCATTTGCTTAGAACTTTTAGCAGGTGATAAGACTGCATTCCTTCATTCATTGAGTGTGTATTGAATCCCTTTTGCATGCTGGGCAACATAGATAAGTCGATCCAATAATAGAAAATCTTTTCATTAACAATAATTTATCTTTAAGAAAATAGTCTTGTAGTTATAAAAATAAATGACCAAGCATATATTGAAAGAATTCAGCCTAAGTTCAGTCATTTGGGTAAAGGAACAGTACTATGGGAGTTTCCAGAGAACCATCAATCCCGAAGAACTTAGGAATGGTGTATAGGTGAATAAAATACGTATATGTAAAGCTGGAGACATACAATGTGAATTTTATTTTAGAAAGTTCACTGTGGTAGTTGTTTAGGGAAGAAATGGGCAGGGTTGAAGCTGGAGAAAGGAAAACTAATCAGGTGATTGTTCTTGCTGATAATAGCTCGGATTTACTGAGTGCTCACTGAAGTACTTGTCTCCTAAGTACAGATATTACTTTAATCCTCTTAGCAATTTTATAGGATGGGTTGGTATTTTCTTTTATTATCTTATTTTTATTTACAGATAAGACCCAGAGAGATTACACAGTTGCCCGAGGTCACATAGTTGATAGGAGGAAGTGCTGAGATTTAAATCCAGACAATCTGGTCCAGAATCTGTGTTCTAAAACATGACTGTATATTGCTACCACAAAAGGTAATCCAGAAAAAAAAGTGAGTGACCTGAAAAAAGTGGAATTCATGCTTAAAATAAGTGGATGCTGGGAAAGATTCTGAGGAGCTAGAATTGATAGATTTATTGCTTGCTGAGATCATGGAGTCAGTGGGAACCAGAAAAATCTTTAATTTTTGGATTGGGTAATTTGGAAAGTTGGAAATGCCATTTATTATAATTGAGATCTCATGGGTCTGATTCTGTTTGGAAAAATACTGAGGATGATTTTGTGTGAGGATGTTTTGTGTGTTTTTCTGTGGACTGTCGGGATTATTCAATGAGATCTCGGGAATATGGATGTGGAGCAGAGAAACCAGGGTTAACGATGAACATTTGAGAATTATTAGCATATGTTTAGGACCATAACACTAAAGGAAATGGGAAATGGTGAGTTCATAGTAAAAGGGATTAAGCGATAGTGGAAGAGAGATTTCTGAAAAATTCCAACACTTAGGTGACAGGTAGAGAAGATGTTGACAGAGTCATGGCATAGAGAAGTAGAAGGAACTTGAGAGTCACAGAGTTTGAAGAATAAGAAAGTGGCCGAAGGTGTCAAGAGCTATGAACAAGTGAATGGGAAGTTGACGTATTCTCCAGTGACCTAGCAATAAAGAAACTGGTAACTTTTGTAAGAATGGTCATTTGGAGACACTAGTTATTGTAAAAGCCTAAAATTTCACTGGATTGAAGAGTGAATAACATTTGGAAAAGCATATATTGCAAATATACCTGCATTTTCCAAAAGTAAGTTTATAGTTTCATAACTTTTCAGATGTTACATCTTTGGTTGAGCTATCTAGCCATGTCTTAAGAAAAGTTTTGCCATTCTAGGGAACCATACAGGAATGGAATGCATAGAAATCCCTAATTGGTGAGACTTCTTTATCATCAACATATTACTGGTGCTAGAAATTATTCTACTAATATCGCGTGACTTTGATCCAGTGACTTCTGAGGAGGGATAGCAAGATTCAACTTTAATTTGCTATTAATCTGTAAGCATCAGTGGATTTATTAGCTGTATTCCTGGAGGCTGTAAGCCAAGACCGTTTTCCCACGGGTGGCTTTAGATGGAAGTTTGGGACGGAAGAGGCAGGGAACTGGGGAGAAGACAGTTGGACTGTGACATACGGAAGTCATGCCTGAAAAGAGTAAACCTTGAGAGGGTGTGTATGTACTTGGGAGCATAGAGGAGTGGTCAGGAAGATGATAGCCCAGAAGAAGAACTGTAAGTTTCTTCAACTTCACCTCTCTGTAAAGCTTACTCTGAACCCAGATTTTCACTTACCTGGCTGTGGAAAAGTGACAATCACTTATGAGAGCAACTCCAGCAGAATTTAAGTTCCATGAAATGAGGGAAAGTCTTATTTTTGAACATTTCATCTGCGCTTGCATCCATGCCTGGCATATATCATATGACCCAAAATATTTGCTAAGTGTGTAGACATGGGTTGGAATGATTATCTAATGGTATTGCTGTGCGCTGTACAGAAACAGGTCATATTTCAATTGATTTCATCTGTCACTATGGCTTTCAATTTACATTCTCATCCACTGACATTGTTGTGTAACAGTGCCCACAATAATACATAGGCTGAAATCACTGGTGATACATTTTTATTCACTGAGAAGGATCAGTGTGGATTGCCATAAATAAAGCACACATTAGGATGGGATGACTTTTTACCTCAAGTTATCAGCGTAAGTGGTAACATCAGAATATAATTGATGAACATTTTAGTGTTACCATATTTATGATCTTGGAAAATGGAAAATATTTTTCCCTCAAATGTTTTTTAATATTATATATTTGTGATATATAATAATTACATTCTACTTGGTGACCTGGTGTGTAGGTATATCGAATCATAGTCATTTTTACTTTTGTTCTTCTTGCCCTGCTATTTCCTCCTTTCCCTAGATTCCCTTTCTATCTCTATATTCTCTCTCTTTTCTCACCACCTCTCAATTATTTTGCTTATTTTTATAACATGCCTAGATCTTTTTTGTTTGTTTCTGTTACAATTGGAGCTGAGGTCATGTAACTATGACTGGCAAGTTAAACATGATCTAGAGATGAACTAAATACTTTTTTTTTTTTTGTAGTGAGATGGACAGGGACCTTTTGAGAGCCAGCTTGCATTATCACAGTTTAGATCTAAAATCTTACTCCAACATTTCATACCATAAGAGGTGAGGCCTTTCAAATGGAACTGAATAAGTGGGTAGGCAATGGAGGGTCTTGAGCAGAATATATGATCAAATTTATGTTTGAAAAGACTATTCCTGCCACTTGCTTGAAGACAGAATCCAAGGGAATAGCAAGGATACTGTCGCAATAATTCAGGTGACTAATGACAGTGGTTTAGATTAGATCAAGAGCGGAGACATGGTGCTAAGTTGTCAGATTCTAGGGTTATTTTTGAGACATTGGTAACAGGATTGAATATGAAGAGACAGAGGTACTGAAGAAGAATCCAAAGTTTCTGGCCAGAGTAACTGATACAGTGGAGTTTCCAGAGTGGAGTTTCCAGCACCTGAGCCGTAGAGGGCTGGGGTAGGAAAGGTTTTGGGGTTGGAGGAAAATTTGAAGTTTAGTTTGGATATCAACTAGCCAATTTGATTTATACATTTAGAACTAAAAAGGAAGTTTCGGAGTTGTGATCTGGGTTAGCTTTGTGTCACTGTGACAAAATATCCTCTGTGAATAACTTGGAAGGGAGAAAAAATTATTTTAGCTTATGGTTTCAGGGACCTTAAGAGTCCATAGTCAGCTTGCTCCATTGATTCTGGCCCTGTGGCCAGGTAGTGCATCACTGGCAGAAGGGTGTGTGTAGGAAAGCTGCTTATCTCATGGCAGCCAGGAAGCAGAGGTGGAGAGTGGAAGGGGCCAGGGACAAGGTCTGCCCTCCCATGGCACCTGCCCAGTGACTCACACTCTTTAACTTGTCCTCACCTCCTACATTTTTACTGCCTCTACAAAAATGCCATCAAATTATGAACCTATCTATGGATCAATCCATGGATGGAGTTAGAGTGCTCATGATCCAGTTGCCTTTCTGATGATCCCATCTCTGAATGCTGCAACACCACGGACCAAGTCTTCAATGTGGGAGTTTTTCAGATTCTAACCATACCATTTACTATATATTAATAGATGGCTTGTGAAGCTGTGGACCTATAGACGATCACATATAATGGTGGGAAGAGGAAGCCAAGAACTAAAGCCTGAAGGTTTTGTAGTCTCAGGCACAAGAGGAAGAAGGGGTACATGACAGAGAAATGTTACTGGGGAGAATGGAGGGAAACATCTTGTGGTGTCATGTTGAGGGTCAGGTGAGGACAGTGTAGTGAAGAACAGGGTGTGGTCGACGGGTGGAAATGAGAATTGAATAAAAGCTATCGCAACGTTACAAAAGACGAAGAGGGAATTGTGACCACTGAAGGGATTATGTCAACTTGAGGGAGTTAGGAACCACACCTCCCTTAGGATTAGGATTGGTGAACCACCCCTAGATTGGGGATAAAAACCTGCTCTGGATTAGAGTGTGAGTGATTTGTAGGCTGGCCAGTGAGAGAAGAGCACCCACCCAGATGTGGGAGGGCCAACTGGAACTCCAAGGCTATCAAAGGAAGGAAGAGGGACGATTGTCACAGCTTCTTCCTCTGGGAAAGCTCTTGCCTTCGCAATTGTCTATGGACACCACCTTGCTACACAGTGCAGATCATCAGTGCAGATTCGCTACAGTCTCAGTTTGTGCCTGTCTGCCCGTTTCTGCTCTTTAGTCGCCGATCTTCAAGCTTCGGTCTTCACCTGAGATCTGCGGCAGACTCTCACCTCACTGTTCTGCAGTCCCAGATAGGAGATCTACTTCACAACTGAGCAGCCATCTTGGACCACCTCTATCCTTAGATTTGTAAGCCTTCTTAATAGATCCTTTTGATACAAAATCTGTAAATTCTGTCTTTTGAAAGAACACAAACTAATACAGGAATCCTTGTAGTTACTGTAGCGTAACTTTAGAAGACATCTTCATCCACAGAGGTGAGTAGGAGACCTTGGTGTCATGTAGAAACTTGGAGAAAGAACTCAGTGAAGTTGGGATGGGACCTCAGGCAAGGGTGCTGCCATCTTTGTGGTATTGACTTTTCTTTGGTGGTGTGAGGAGGCAGGCTCCGAGTGTGTAATAATGGTGAAGTTTAGAGCCAACCAGCTGCCTCCAGGGTGAGCAATTTCACTCTTTGTCCCCAGCCTCGTAGTCCCCCTCTGGTACTGTTTAGTAGCAGAGCCCAGCTAGAAGTTGCTGCCGAAGGAAAAATAGGTTTCATTGTTCCAGCCTCAGCATCACAGAAGAGAGCAGAGGGTGCAGAATGTGGGTGGGTGTGGTGTTGACTGAAAGTAGGTTACAAATGCACAGGCCTGGTGATTATTGGTGACCTTGACTGAAGTACTTTGGTGAAATGGTGGGAGCTGAAGTAGCTGAGAGTAGGAGGAGAGATTTGGAAGAGCGAGGAGAGTCTTTGGGGGAGTTTTGCTGCAAGTGGAGCAAGAGTTGTCAGAAATGGAGTCAAGCAAATATATTTTGGGATGTGAGAAATAACAACATGTAGCAAGATATTTGCTGAATTTTTGAAAAATGAGAATCCTTTAGTGATTTTGTAGAAAGTGTAAATTTGATGGGGTAGAAGAGTGTGTGGGAGAGAGTGGAGAATTCTGGATTTGGTGCTTTTCAGGAGAAATAGATGCAAAAGTGGACACGATGTAGACTCAGGTGGTGGTGAGGTGAGAGGTGGTGTGCGAGGGAGAGCAGAGATTGTTACGGTTGGCTTGGCCTCTTCTGGGCATTGATCTGTATTTATTTATTTATCTCTGCCAGGTAATCAGCTTTTTCTAAGTGCTCTGCTGTCTGTGATCATAAGGAACAAATCTGGAGGAGCGTATGTTTGTTATTTCGGCCAGACCTGTCTGTTTTTTGCACTTTGATCCATGGTAATCAACAACATTCAAATCTGGTATTTTTCATCGTGTTACTGTGAGTGTCCCAAGGGAGAACATGACAATAGAAGTCTGATGAGACCCAATGGTGCCAAAGCAATGGAAAAAAAAATCTTAAGGTGACTTGTGTGAAGTGAGTTTTTTTCTTTCTTTCTCAAGGGTTTGCAAATATTGTATGAGGAAGTCTAGTATCTTATAATGAGAAATAAAAATCTCAAAGTGAAGCCTTCGGTTTGCGCTCTTCTGTGGTGGTGACATTAAAAGGAAAAATATTTCTAGAAGAGTCTCTTTAGCCAGCTTTTATGCATTTTTCTACTGAAAAAGTAATACTTTTACTTTCCTTGGTATTTTCATGTTTAGTGACGGTAGGCATAAACAACCTCCAGGGCAGAAGCTACAATAAAACCTTAAAAATACACATGGAAGAAGCTTGAGAACATCGTGCTTAGTGAAGTGAGTCAGAATCAGAAGATGAAACATCAAATGGTCTCTCTGATATGAGAGACCCAGATCACAACTATGTCAAGGAACTTAAAATGAAAAACAAAGTGAAAGGGGGGTGGGTAGGTTGGGGAGGGAGGGAGGAAAAGGTGGGTAGGGGGAGGGACACAAGGAAAGTGGGAAAGTCACCTTGTCACCTTGACAAGATACATAGGTGCACAAAATGCTCAACTTCATCGTAAACCTTGAATTTTGCACTTATACATATCAATGAAATGGGGGAAAAATGCACATTTCTAGGAAAATGCAGTGAAATAATTAGGGAGTAATGTGTTTTCAGGATGTATCACCTTTATTTTTAGCAGCACTTAATTGTTAAGTTTATATCATTTAATTAACATTCCTCTGTCTTATAACCATCTTGTGAATTTCCTAAAGAATTACCAAACTTATGACGATGCTGGTACAAGATGATTCAGCACATTGCTGTTTCATCCCCGCCCCCAGGCCTGCAGCACCATAACAAAGAGAAGACAGTAAATGGTGGAGTCCTGGTCACCTGACAGGCCTCTGACGACTCGCTTGTTCCTATTGCAGTTTCACCATAAATGTCTCGATTTTGGTGTGTTTCTCAAGCTGTTAGTAATTCTACTTCAAATGAATATTACCTTTCTATTTTCTGAGACATGTGAAATAAAGCACTACTAATTCAGGCTAATGAGTGACTTGACCCGTCCAGATTAGTAAAGGTATAAATTGTATTTCAGTGCTTTATGGCTTTATTATTTTAAGTACCTTTAATTACTTGCATTTATTATTAAAAATGCCTGGTTAGAGATTCTCCAGACTTGGTTTAGTTACTAATGAAAAGCTGTCATGATTAGCAGCTTACACTTGCATAGAGATAATTAGTGTGCTAAGGCTTTTACCTTGTAAATTGTTTTATTGGTGTGGTGGATTACCTTACTGTTGCTAATTATTTACTTTTCCTCTCTACTGAGCCCAGTCCCCTATGATTAGCTGCTAGAGCCATTCGTACTCGTACTGTTGATATTAGGTTTTGGTTCTCTGACTGCTTTGGTCAGAGGCATGTAAGCATAAGTGATGTATACTTTGCTCCTGAAGAAACTGTAGGAGTCATTTTCTTGTTTCATATTTTTTCCTCCTCTGTCACGAGAACATCATGTCCTAGATGGAGACTGTTTCTGAAGCCTCCATCCTTGTGTAAAATAAATGCTCGGAAAAGAGCCACAACCAACCTCCATCTGACAGAAAGCATTAAGACAAACAGACTTAGTTTTTGTAAGCCACGAAATTTGGGTTGTCTCTTGTCATAGCATATTTGAGCAAAAACTGAATAGTATTAGTAGATCCAGAAAACCTTCTCAACTTCATTAGATTCTGTTTGGACCCTTTTCTCATATCCAGTTAAAAAAGAAAGAAAGGCAAATTTAAACCTCACCCAAATTAGATGAATCCAAGTCTGAATTTTTGAAGCTTATTTTGAGTAGACTTTTACTAGGTTATAAATGTCATTCATCTCTGTATAAAGAATTATTACTGGGCCCCTCTCCCCCATTAAAATGTTATTGCCTATACTAATGAATCAGACTCAGGGCTAATTGCACATTACAAAATTTTAATTTCTGGAATTTCTAGTCAATCCAGATCAGTTATTATTCATAATAACACTTTATTCCTTTAGCATGTTTCAGATTCCTAAAATCTTGTTTCAGTGTGTTGTACTGGGCTTCTCAGGGAATTAAAGAAACACCAGTTAGAATCTGTTCTTCCATATTCCAGAATTATATTAGATGCTTTCAGATCTATCTTCTCACTGACTTCTTCCTAGGAGACCCTAATTCAGAGAAGTTAAAGAGTAAGTTTTTGGAGATCTTCCAGCACATAATGCAATAAGTGCCACCATTAAAAATGAAACAGTGTCTCATTCAGTGTGCAGGGTTAGGAAATGTTGACAAGGTGCTCCTAAGGTTCATAACCTTTTCCCTGCATTTTGAAACACGTTGTTTGTTGTTTTAGTAAGCTCATGCTACAAAACACACACCCCTGATTCCTGCCAGGAGCCTTTACTTCTTGCATAAGGTGTGATTATTGCTTGTGCCTAGTTTGGCTTCTGTTGGTGTCCTTAGGGGCAAGTTCCAGTCCTGACCAACTCAAGGAGCACTGAGCATGTTTTCAGATGGCAAGCAAGTGCTGAAAGGGAAGTAGAAATATGGGCTACTACTTAACAGCCTATGTTTAGAACCAATACATCTTATTGGTCAAACCACAGGAAAGGTCTAAGGTAGGTGAAGTTAGGAAGAATTTTCTACCTACACTGAGGTACTGCACAAAGAGGATTGCACAGAGGACTCCACAAAATGCACTGTTTAAATAAACACAAAATAATGTTTTTATATCTAGGAAGCGAATCATTTCATTGAATCTCGATATTATATTAATCTATGCCATTTATAAGAACTGACATATTTCCAGGACAAGAGAACAGTTCAAATGAACATTATTTAAACAAGTTAGGTTGCTGAGATTAAATGGCATTTGACATTTCATATCATTGTCTTTCAAATTGGTGATGCTTACAGCAGAACATACGTGGTTATGTAAAGGATAACATTTATTAATTTGTATTGATGGGAATTCTGCAGTTATAGGCACATATGTGGAAATCTTGGGCATATATGATATACAAAAGTCTGTAAGAACTGGAATGTGCTACTTTTGTTTCTGTACACACACACACACACACACACACACACACACAAACACACGCGCGCGCACGCAGAATTCTGCCACTAACTTAGGATTATTCAGTTTTAAGTTATATACCGATCTTAGTGATGTAGAAAGCATTTACACAGCTTCCAGTGACCCCTGACACCGGGAACTCATGCCCTTTGCGTGGCCGGGACTGAGGGACTGTTCTGGTGATGAGAATGTCACAAAAGTGATGAGATGTCACTTCAGGGATTAGACTATAAAATCTTAGATCTTTCATTGGTTCCCATTCTCTGATCATCTTGCTACTTCTGTGCCACTGGGTGTGACCTGCCCTATAGAAGCAGGCATGGTGAAGGACTGAGGACCAAAGTTGGCCAACTGCCATGAGGAGTAGTGACAGCCAGTAACCGTTGAGGTATACAATGTTTTCTCCTTTTTTATTTATGTATTATATTTAAAAATGTATATGTACATGAATTCCAGATTCCATAACACATTAGTGACATGGGGCTTGGGGAATCAATGAGCATCTGTCCTGTCCTAGATGACCATTGTCAAGCCTTACATGACCATAGCCTTGATTGTCCTGTGAAGGACTCTGAAACAGAAGACCCAATGAAGCCACACCTGGAAACTGTGAGGCAAGTGTCATTTTAAGCCACCAAAATTTGTCGCACAAACAACAGGGAACTACTTTTGCCTAGTAATTAGGTAACTCTTGTGGCTCTCTGCCCCACTTCAGGTCTTCATAGTGGCTCTCCCAGAGGTGTAAATATTTTGGATTACAACTACAAATGGATGTGCCTCACAGAAACTCAGCTACTGAGTGTTGATTCTGTGACAACATCTCATTCAGACATTCCTAACTTGCTTATGGAAACTTTGAGGATAGCCTTCTCAGTCTCCCTGGAAAATATCTTTCTGACTGTATTCTGATGTTTTGGTGGCAAATCTTAGCGGGTTGCTAGATGACAAAAGAGAGACACTAGCACAAACTCTTTTTCTTCTTAAAGATTAATGGTCTAAATGAAGATGCCTCACATCTGTGTGTCGTGCACCATACAGTGTGCACTTTTACTTGAACATTGTTTTATGAAGTCATTTAAATATTTATTCTCTGGTGCTATTTAAGAAAGGGACTAAATGAGAAAGAAAAAACAGATATTCTTTCTCCCTTATACTCATTTGACCTTTCTCCTTGAAGGATCTAAAATATACTATCCTTCCTGAAAAAAATGTCAAAGCAAAAAAGGACCAGGTTAACTCTCCTGAAAATTCTCTGAGTTTCGATGCTGCTATAAATATTTCCCTTGCTCCAGATACCATGACTCTATATTTATAAGTACTATAGCTTAGATCAGGCAGCCAGTACATTTCTTTCCTTTTTTTCCCCTTTCGCTTTTAAATAAAGAGTGCTTTCCTTCTTGTGTTTTATTCTAGTAATGTGTGCATGTGTGCTTGTGCGTGCACACGTGTGTGTGATTTTTAGGACATATATGTTAAAAATGCAGCAGTTCTTTCAGCATCTTAGAGTTGGAAGGAAAGATATTTCTTCTAGCCCAATTGATAGTATCCAGGTTGTATTTAGCTCTGTGCACTTTACTTTTCAGGAAGCAGTCGTTAACTTTTAATTTAACCACTCACACGCAACATCTGTTTAAACTCTGTTGGTAAAGTATTCATGTGTTTGTACTTAGCACTATGTTCCAGCACATATTTCAGGTGAAGGAAAGAGGGATAATTCCAACATTTGCACACACCAGCAGTGTCCTGGATTGCCTTCTTGGTCATGCACTTCACAGAGTCTGGCCTCACACCTGTTGCCATCCTGAATTCAATCCGTCTCTCTAATTTAAAATGGAGTATTAGTTACATAGGGCTCGGTTCCCGTCACCGTTCCACGAAAGCCTTTCAGCCTCTCTTCCGCTCATCTCCTTTCTCAGATTTCCTGTAGCTCTGGATCTGTTCCTATAGTATTTCTGTTCATTTGTTCACTAACAAAGGAGTTTTCATTTCCTAGCTTGCCAGATCCTTTATAGCCAGGACTTGTGTTTTCCTTCTTAATTGTTTTCTGTAGACTACAAGTGACTAGTCATTAGTGGTAGTATATCAAGCCTTAGAAAATTGGCAACGTTGCTATTTTGGGGTCAGAGCATCGGTTCATTGTCCTTCAGCAAATCCACAAAAGTAAAGTCACATGTGGATGAGTGTGACTTCTGTTGTCTCACATCCCAAATGACCCTGCTGGACACTGCTTTTGTTTAAAAAAAACCCACCCTAGCTTGTCATTGATTTCTCTACCAATATACATGATTTAAAAACTAATTCAGCCATAAGCAAGGTTATTGTGCACATGTCATAGTGAATTTAAAGAAACTGAATTCTGGTTCAATTGTCAGTTTTTCTAGTCAAGGTTTTTGGGTTGTCATACCAGAAAGGAACCAACTTGTCACTTTTTAATTGTGTGTCTTTGTCAGAACTAAGAGAAGACAGCTATCAATTAGAATTGTGGTCGCAGGACTGGAGGAAGTGTGGCTTGCAGGAGGAGGGTGCAGGCGAGGGCCGCTTCAAAATGTAAACTTCCACTGGAGTTTGCACTAGTTTAATCTAGAGAGAGAAGAGAGAAAACAAGAAAAGGTGCAGCAGCAGGAAGAAGAGGATGAGGAGAAGATGAAAAAGAAGAGAAAGGGGGGAGAGAAACTGAGAGTCAGATTATGTAATTATTGTAGGTTTTTAACACTGAGACTATCCAGGTTCTGAATATGCAAATGTAAGTGACGATTCATCAATATTGGATTAGGAATATCATCCAACTTTGGACACGCCAAGAGACATAAATGCAATAATGAATATGACATGAAAAATTAATTTTACCTTAGGAACTGAAAATATGCAAAGAATCTAATGTTGGCTAAGTGGTAAGTATCTTAAGGCAGTGACAAATTGTCCATCCAGAAATTTGCAATTATTTGAATATTTAGAATCATGTAGACACGATATAGGCTTCAATTTTTATATTGGCTAAGTTCCGTTATTATGTAAATCTGAGACTTGAATAGATGGTTGTTTACTAACTGCCTGTGTGCGAAGGGAAGATTAGAGAAGAGAGAAAAAATGAGGGAGGAATGATTGCTTTGAAATTTGAATTTTATCCTATATATACAATGAGGCATTTAATTTTTTTTTTTTTTTTGCTGACACAGAGCACGTATTTTAAAGATTTGTTTTCCAGTTTTTCATGTTGTAAACTTAGATGTTCCTCTGTGTAGCCTTATTAATCTTCTCACAGGGGTAGGTTTGGGTAACCACCACCACCACAGGTACTGAAGAGTTCCGTCTCTCCTCAGACAAACCACTCTCCTCACCTCAAGCCACTTACTTTTTCCTCATTATACACTTCTTTTTACTTTAAAGAATAACATAGAAGTGGAACCATGCAGTGTGTAACCTTTAGGGAGGAGCTGCTCTCACTCACCATAGCTCATTGGAGCTGTTGTTAGTTTACTTTGCATCACCGCTGAGTCGTACTCCACAGTATGGAATGTGCCGCCCTGTGTGTGTTCATTTACCGCTGACGCTCATCTGAGATGTTACCAGTTTGGGTGAGTAGGATGAGTAGGAATAGAGCGGTCATAATCATGCATGCGTAGACTTTTGAGGGAGTGGAAATGTCATTTCTCTAGGTTAAATCCTGGAATGAATTTCTCCTAAGTGTGAACATTACTTCAGAAAATCATTATAAGAAACTTCCAGACTGCTTACCAGAGTTTCATTTTACATTCTTACCAGAAGTTCATAGAATTTCTGGTGACTCTGCAGGGTCTCCAGGACTTGGTATTTTGGCTATTTTTTAAAGAATGGCTAAATACTTCCATAGGTGTACAGTGGCATTTTACTGGAATTCTGATTTGTTTCTCTGATGACTGATGGTATCAATTATCCTTTATGTACACACTTGCCAGACATCTGTATATTTTCTTTAGTGAGAGTTCTGTTCAAGTTTTTTGTCTATTTTTATTTTTGCCCACTTAAAAATGTATTGATTGCTATTTTAGTGTTGAATTTGAGAGTTCTTTCTCTCTAGTTATATTTTTGAAAGTTCGGGCATCGATATCAGTAAACACAAAAGACGAGGCAAAAATTCCTAGAACTACTTGAAGGAGAGAGAAGAGTAATTAATTTTCTATTATATATCAATTCCTGTACTATGAAATGTGCTCTGTATATATGTTAATATTTTTGACTCAGAAATAATTTTTACTTCTTATTCTTAAATGTCTGTATAGTGAGTGGCTGCTCCTTCTGGTTTGAGTAGACCATGTCTCAATTATAGCTTGCAAGGTGATTCCGAAAGCACCTCCATCTGAAAGACTGAGACAGGCAGGACCTGGCTGAGAGCCACCTGTGGGTCATCTGGAACTGGAAATCACCTCATGGTTCCAGTGTGGCTTGCAAGTAAAGATCACTCCAGTACCTGTATGTAAGATCTGGTCATGCTTTGAAGGGACAGTCACCCTGCCAACAGTCCATTAATTCACCATTTCCAGCAAGGACATACATAAGAGACGTGGGGCATTCTGGTTTTGGTGGTAGTTGAAAAGTCCTGTGTTACGGAGATGGGAACTGAAGTCCTGGTGGTGAATATGCAGATCCAGACTCCCATGAGTAAGTCATGTTTTAATCATCTGCCACTTAATGACTATTCTACCTTTTATAATTAGAAATTTCATTATTTTCCATAGCAAAGGTCCAAAGAGAAATGATTTAATTTTTATAGATTCAGAGTTCTGGGCAGAGTGTGAGATTGTATGTAAAACTAGTTACAGTTTAAAAATAAGACACAACTGGAACCACAACACAGTTTAATAAATTGGAACATTATTCTAAGCTTGGAGAGGAATTGTGCAAAACGACTTGAAGGAAATAATATTTTCCAAACCTAGCTGATGTTATTAGGCCTCTCAAATCCATTTCCATTATTTTCGCTCTTCTGAATATGCATTTTCCCAATTGGTATTTATGGACTTTGTAAAATCATTCAGGTGCTTCGAAGGATCGGGGGAGGAGCCTGACAAGGTCTGTACTGTGTAGACAAATAGTGACGTGAAGAGCTGGGAGGTTATCCTCTGTGGCTGTTCCATAATCTGCATCAGCTTTCCGATCTTTATGGACCAGAGAAGAATGGTTTCTTTGCCCATCGCTGGAGGGTTAGGGAATTTTAGAAGAGTCTTTGCACTTGATTAGACCGTGAAATTTGAAAGAGTGTTAAACGTCGTTGGGCTTAAGAGAGCTTTTCTAGGAAAAGCGCCCTGGCAGAGGCAAGGTATTTTCTTCAGATTTATTGTCCAGGAGAGAAAAAGCTTCTTTTCCCACTGGCTCCACAAGTTATTCCTCTCTATCTGCCGGCGAGGAAAGTCATTAAATTATTGATGTTTGTTGGCCCACATGTGTGGCTGCCTTTTCATTTATAGTGTTCCTATACCCAATGTAAATATTCTAGACTCCAGGTAAATCAGCAACCCAGGATTCAAGAAAAATTAGCTTGACTAGCAGTGCCGGTGTTTTACTTTGAAGAGAAGAGGCATGGACTGATTTTTTCGGCTGCCATCATGAACCCAAGTGTGATTAAATTCAAGATATTTAAGAATACTGTTTCTAGGATTTCAAAATTCCCAGAGTGAAGATCTCCTTAGAAATTAAACTAATTTTTCTTTCTAATTGCTGAATTTATGAAAAACACTGAAGGGCATGTATGGAGGGTCACCTGTCTCATAACCTCACCTGTGTCCAACCTGCACAGCAAACTGGGGAATGGAGTATTGAGGAGGAAGGATGGAGACCTGCTCTCCCCAGTCAATGCTCTAGTTATGAGATTCCAAAATATATTTAATCCCTTCATCTCACATTAAACTGTAGCTCTTTCTTAATTGGTCACATGCATTCCATTTGAGAGTCTATGTTATCCTGACTACACTGTTGTTATATATAATTGATAATTTTGCCTCCCCATAGAAGAAAATAGTCTCTTCATGAACATTGGAAAAATATTTTCACATTAAATTAAAAAGATGGGCAGTAGATATTTTTAAATAGAAGATTAAAAATTCTCATTTTCTACTGAAGTAAGATTTAGAGAGTGTATGTGCTGGACCTATTGATGAAAATGTGAGTGTAAGCATTGAGTATATTCTTTAGTCTTCCTTTAATGGACACACAGTTTATCTGTGATTCTTCATCTACTGAGACGCGAGGAAGAAAAATAGCAAAGTGTTGGCTTCCACAGATAACTATCCATTTCACTTTGCCACCGTGACAGTCTTTCCAGCCGACATTCTGTGATTTGAGCTCTCTCTGAGGAGTTGTGAGGGAGTTACCGGTGCAAGGATTCATGACAGATCCTTCTTTATGCCTAGTTAGGTGACAGCGAGACAAAGCCATTTCTCAGGGAAGGTTGCAGTGTCACTGAGTGGCTTTGGTTTACACTGTAAAATTTGGGGAGTAGAGTAACAGGGACCATGGAAAAGTTTGATGCCCCAAGGAAATCGTTTTACTCTCTGGTACTTAAGTATGTGGCACAAACAACCCCTTTCCAAACACTGATGTCGTCATTAAAGTGCTTCCCTTGTGAACTGGTAGGGGATCTCTGCTTTTACTACCAAATCCTTTACACCTGTTCAGATTCCTAGACAAGTACTAGCGAAAGATTACTGTAGACCAAAGGGGAAAACATTCAAACCAGTGTATCTGCTTTTACAAAAACATTCTGGATGTTTTAATGGCCAAAACCGCCCATCACATGATTTTATTAGTTTAAGATCCTTTAGGACATTAATTAACTCAAGCTAGCCAATCTGGGATGTATAAATTTCAAGCCAACTCATTGTAGGCCATAACTGCATATAATTTTTACTTATTAAAGAAATAAATTAAAAATTAAAAAATACTTTTGGGGGTTTTCTACTAAAGACTAATGTAAATAACCCAGAATAGTCATTTTTAATAAATAAAATGACCAGGGCTATAGCGTACCTCTGAAACTAATGTCACAGAATTCTTGGTATGGTGCTGAATGCAATAAAATCAAAGATGAGAATGGCCTTAGGAGACACTCGGCTTCAGGGCTCTGAGAGGCAAGCAGTTCACGCTCTCTGCTCTTGTCCAGTCCATAAGAAAACGTGTAAGCAAAGTGCCTGTTTTTAATTTGTGTCCCTGGCCCCAGCATGTCCTCTTACTGCTAAGTCTGTTCAAATGTCTTAGCATTTTGGAGTCAAAGGAATGTAATCACAGTAGAGTTCGAAGCATTATTAAATAATCTTTATTAAATAATCTATCATACACAGAGAGCTTGCCCAGAGCCCCAGGCCTGGAGTCTGACCAGTTTACTTTACTGAAATATTTTCTTGCTTCTTTTGAGCACAATAGCATTGAGCTACTCTTGGAATAGCCTTGTAGCATACACACACACACACACACACACACACACATTGACTATATGAGACATGAAGGGGAGGAGAGAGAGAGAGAGAGAGAGAGAGAGAGAGAGAGAGAGAGAGAGAGAGAGAGAGAGAGGCGGAATGAATTTAGTGCTTGAATTCTTTCTGCTTCTAGATATTTTGGCATGATTATGGTTACTATGGGCTAAGACCAAACTAATGGAGCCAGATGCATGAAGGACATTAAATATTACAAATGAACACCAGATTTTACAGGGACTTTTGGATATTGAGAGGAACCTCATGTAAGGCGTCCTCTGTATCATGGATTACATTTTTTTGTTCCAGTTTCATTTGTATTCTCAATTAAAATAAAGCCTGGGTTTAGACTGATGTCTTGTGGGGGCTGATTTGCCATTATCCTTAAAATTTAATTTTTTTTAATCAGTGCATGCCAATATCGCAGGATGATGGGATTTAATTTGGGAAGCTGGTACATGTGCTTAGCATGTTTTGATCAGTTCCAATCCCACTGCCCGTCTCTCCTGTCCTGTCCTACTCCCTCTTGTGTCTGTCATCTTTAACATTGAGTCTTAATGTTCATTGGCCATAGTGTAAACCGGTGAATCGATATTTGGGCAGTGCATTCTTAGATAAGCAAAGTTTATGTAAATATTTACACTGCTATGTAGAATTTATATATATTTTTTCTGTGGTGTTTGGATGGAATCACACTATATTATGCCCCTACTCCATTTTTAGTTTTGGTTCTTTAAGCAGTGTCTCACTAAGTTGTTAAGTTGCCCAGCATGGGGTCTACCTTGCAGTCCTCCTGCCTCAGCCTCCATGACTGCTGGGATTATAGGCCTGTACTGCTGGACCTGGCTAGGATTTCCAATCCTCACCCTCCATCCACTTTCCCCATCTCCCATTCTTTTCAATCTATTCTTTCTTGGCAAAATACATTTTGCAAAAGGAAAATTTGGTCTTTTTGCTAAGCATTGAGAAACTTTCCAGAAAATAAAAGTTTAATCTGATTTTCTGTTTATGAGATGATTCTAGTAATGGAAGTGGCGGGTTTCTATAGTGACACGATATATTTTCTACATTTAACAAGAGCCAAGTTCTCAGGCTGGAAGGAACATAAATGACTTTTATTAGTATTCACATAATATTGCTTCCCAGTCACAATAAAACACATTAAAATTTAATCAACTAGTTATCAAATGAATGCACCTTATGTTAATTTTCTGATTGTGCTGTTCATATCGGGGCTGCTAATGTCTTTCTTTGCTTGGAGATAAAAAATAAAGCTGGCGTTCACCATTGTGTCGGCGTTCCATTTTCACAGACTTATAGAACATTAATTCCCATAAATTATAATTAAGGCAGTGTTCAAAGCTTCTTCTGGAATGCTATGGTTTAAAAATTCACCTATAACATCAATTTAAATACAGAGAACAAATAACTTTTAACACGGAAATGATTTTCAAATTGAAGTAACACTTTTTATAGGGCCCTAAAATAAAAGGTCTTCAGTTAAAGATAGGTTTGCTTCTTTTCCCATGGGAGATTGGCCAATGTCAGGAGGCAGATGGCTGCCACATTAGGTGGTGGGAGTGTGCCTATTAGTAACTAGTGAGTGGGGGCCAGGGATGTGACTATATGTTCTCTGTTGAACAAGAAAGTGGGCCATGGAGGAAAGTCTTCCAGTCCATGGTGTTAAAAGTAATGTCTTATAGAATTTGAAATTCATGTATATGTATAAAAATAAATTAATTTAAAAAATAAGAGTATGCTCGAGAAATCCTGACCTGGAACAATGCCAAGGTATATATCAAATGACTCTGGTTACCCAAGAGTCTGTAAAGATTTCCTGTGATTTTGAAATCAAAGAGGTTATCATCTATGGTATGTGAGTTTTAATTACACGTGTCATCCATGAAGGGAAATGGTGGAAAATGAAAAAAAAGTCACAAAACTTTATTTCTATTAGGAAATGCAACTCATTTTCAAATGTGCATTTCCTGAAAGTTCTTTGGATCAGCTTGAGAGGATATCTAAGGATAAGATTAAATTATATAATTAATTATAAATGACAGATTCTGTTTTTAGGTTGTGTTAAATGTGTTGGAGATGATTTCTTGGAATAGGAAGAGTTGTCAACATGGCCAAATTTATTGATTTAAACATGTGAATCCTCAAAAAAGATGTCCTCTTTCCCTGCAAGTAAAATTAATAGATATCTGTTCCTCCAGAGATCTGAAAGAGCAAAGTACTTTTACCAAAGTTTTAGATTTAAAAAAAAAAATCCTTCGTGTGTACAGTGTGTACCTGAAATTAAAAAACATTGCTTTTAAACTTCTGTCACTACCACCACTATTCGGTGACAGTTAAGCTGCATTGTGGTACAGATTTTTCTGCCATAGTTTCAGTTGTGGTCCCAGGGACCAGGACTAAAGCAACCCCTTATGCCATAGAGACACTTAGGAAATATTAGTGACATTATGCACATAAATCAGTTCTGCCAGTCTATTGTCTACACAGTGAATACACAATTAAACAACAGACATTCACAAGAGGCTACTTAGAATATGAAACAGTGCCAGACGGTTGACAATTATGTTGCCTATTCAAAAAGCTTAGAAAAAGCAAGTCTAGGGTATAATTTTTCAAATCTAAAATTGGAGTACATGTGGCCCATATTTGCTCTTTTTTGAGTAAAGATTTTTCATTCCCTTTCCCTGCTCTGTGCTACAGGTTGATAAAGCACATTCACCCCTAGGGAGGATCATTTCTGAAGCAAAGAAAAAAAAAAGACATTTTGCTTATTTTCTCCCTCATTTTTATTACAATGTATAGGTGATACCATGGTTACTATGAGCTTGAGACCTTTGCACGCGTACCTGTTGCAGCAACGTCACATTCCCCTCCCTCTTTCTCACCCTCCCACTCCCTGCCCCATCCTCCCTGACTCCCACCATCTCCCATACTTGACTCTATTATTTACTTATACTCTAGATTTCTCATATTAGAGAAACCACGCCGTATTTAACCTTCCTATTTTGATTCACTTCACTAAGTATAAAGGTCTCAAGTTGTATTAATTTACATACTAATGAGTCAAATCTACCTGTCTTCATTGTGTGTGTGTCCATTGGTCTGTTGATGGATATTTTAACATCTTCCACTATTTAGCTATGGTTAGTTGGGTTGTTATAAATAGGAGTGTGAATGTATCTCTGCTGTTACATTGGTTCTTTGAACTCTTGTGGAATGATACGCAGAAGAGGTCTTGCTGGGTCAAATGGGTTATCTGTTTTCCATTGTTTGAGGAATCTCCACCCTGCTTTTCTTGATGGTTGTACCAGTTTCCAGTCCCACCGGCAATGTAGAAGGGTTCCTTTTTCCATGCACCCTCACCAGCTGCTATTACTTTTTGAGTTCCTGATAGAAGTTGTCCTCATTAGGGTGAGATGCTCTCTCAGTGTTGTTTTGGTTTACATTACTGGCTAAGGATGTTGAACATTTTCACTTGTGTTTGCTGGCCATTTGTATGTCTACATATAAGAACTCTATTAATTTCAATTTCCCATTTTTAGTTAGGCGCTTGATTTTGAATAGTCTATTTTTCTTCAGTTCTTTGTCTATTCCAGGTATTAGACTGCTGTCTGAGGTGTAGGTGGTAAATTTTTTCCCCATTCTTTTTGTTCTTTATTTAGTTTGTTGACTCCCTCCTTTGCTGTGTAGAAGCTTTCAAATTCGATATAATCCCATTTGTTGATTCTGGGGTTATTTCCTTTGCCTCAGGTGTCCTATTGAGAAAGTCTTTGCCTATACCTGTGTCTTCAACAGTCCACCTATTTTGTCTTCCAAGAGGCTCAGTGCTTTCGTTTCAACATCTAGGTATTTGATTCTCTTTGATTTTAGTACATGGCAATTGGTGTGGGTCAGTATCCTTTCTTCTGCATGTGGATAACTAGTTCTGTCAACGCGATTTATTAGAGAGGCTATCCTTTCTCCAGTGTCTATTTTTGGCCCAGTTGTTATAGATCAGATGGCTGTGGTTACTTGGGGTTGTCTCTGGATTCTGTGTTCTGTTAAAAAATGTCACCTGTCCACTTTTGTGTTACCATACAGTGTTTTCTTTTTTGTCACTACTGCTTTGTAATATAAATTGAAGTACATATTCATGATGCCACCTGCTTTTGTCACATTGCTGAGGATTACTTGGGCTATTCTGTGTCTCTTTTGGCTCCACAAAGACTGTTTTTTCCAGTTCTGTGATAAACATTGGTATTTTGATAGAAATTGTGTGGAATCTGTATATTAGTTTTATTAATATAGACATTTTGACAATATTAGTTCTACCTATCCAGGAACTGTGTCTCTACATTTTCTAAAGTCCTCTTTATTTTTATTTTTTTCCCCAGAATAATGTAGTTTTCATTGTAGAGGTCCTTTGCTTCCTTGGAATGGTTTATTTCTAGATATTGAATTTCTTGAAGAGTTACTGAGAATGGGATTATTCTTCTTAACTCTTTATCAGTGAGTTCATTGTTAGTATAGAGGAATGCTATTGATTTGTTTGTATTGATTTTGTACTCTCCATCTTGGCTGAATTTGTTAATTCTAAGAGTCTCTTGGAGTTTTTGGAGTCTTCTTTGTGGAGAGTCATCTCATCTGCAAATAAGGGGTTTGCCTTTTTCCTTTTCCATACATATTCCCTTTATTTCATTCTTTTGCCTTTGGGATCTGGCTAGGGTTTCAAGTATTAAAAAGGAATGGTGAGAGTAGACAGCCTTGTCTTGTTCCTGACTTACGGGGAAATGTTTTCAAATTTTTCCCATTTGGTGCAATGTTGGCAGTAGGTTTGGCAGAGATGGCTTCTGTCTGTTTGAGGTAAGATCTTCTTATTTTACTCAGTTTTATTTTTACCATGGATGGATGTTGGATTTTCTCAAAGACTTTTCCTGTGTCTATTGAGATGATCATGTGATTCTTGATCTTACTGTTATTTATGTGGTGTATTACATTGATGTACATATGCTAAACCATCCCTGCATCCCTGGGATAAAGCCAGTTTGGTCCTGGTGAACGGTCTTTGTAATGTAATTCTGTTTGTCAGTATCTTGTTGAAGACTTATTTCATCTGTGTTCATTAGGGTGATTGGCTGTAGTTTTCTTTCTTTGTTAAGTCTTTGTCTGGTTTTGATAGCTTCTGGTAACGAGTTTGGTAGTGTTCCTTCTCTTCGAATTTCTTGGAACAGTTTGAGAAGTAGTGGCAACGAGCTCTTCTCTGAAGAACTGGCAGACTTTTGCTCTGAATGCATTCAGTCCTGGACTCTTCTTGTAGATAGAGAATTTATCGTGCCTCAATTTCTGTACTTATTATTGGCTCATTCAGGGTTTTTATGTGTTTTTGATTCAGTTTTGATATCCAGTATGTCCATTTTTTCCAAATTCTCCAGTGTGTTGGAATATAAATTTTCAAAATAGTGTCTTATAATTCTCTGAATTTGGCAGTACCTAACATCACATTTTTCAGTCCAGTTGCATTGATATCAGTTTTTTCTTCTTTTTGTTACTTTATCCAGAGGTTTACCAACTTTTTTTTATTTTCTTGAGGAAGCATTCTTTGATTTGTCATCTTTTGTATTGCTTTTCTAGTTTTAACTTCATTAATTTCTGCTCTGATGTTTACAGTTTCTTTTCTTCTATGACTTTGAATTTAGATTTTTCTCATTTCTCTTGAACCTTGATTTACATACTTAAGTTGCTTATTTGGGATTGCTCTATTTGGTGTGAGAGTGGGTGTGCACACATAGCTATAAATGACCCCCTTGGTAGTGTTTTCATTGTGTCCCATAGGCTCTGGTATGATGTGCTTCCATTGTCATTTAGGAAGCTTTCAGTTTCTTCCCTGGTTTATTCTTTGACCCATGGATCAATAATATGTTATTTATGCTCCATGTATTTATATAGTTTCTTTCGCTATTGATTTCTAGTTTGATCCACTATGGTCTGTAAATGTATAAGGAATTATATTGATTTATTTATATTTATTTGAAAATAATTTATGGCCTATGGTATAATCAATTTTGAAAAATGTCCCTTGTGCTGCTGAGAGAAAGTGCATTTTGTTGATTTTGGATGAAACACTATAAATATCAGTTAAGTCTAATTGTTCTATGGTTCAGTTTAATTGTAATATTTCTTTGTTAAATTTTTATTTAGTTGTCCTTTCTATCTGTGATAATGGGATATTGAAGTCCCCTACTATAATTATATTGGGCCCTATTTGTCCTTTCGTGTTCAGTAGTGTTTATTTTACCAACTTGTGTGCCTTGATGTTAGGTGCATGTATATTGATAATTGTGACATTTTCCTGTGGGATTGCTCCCTTAACCAGCATACAGTGTCTAGCTTTGTCTTTTCCAATATGTTTTGGTTGGAATCTCCTGCATCTGAGGCTAGTATGACTACTTCTGCCTGTTTTCTGTGTCCAGTTGCACTTAATGTGAGTATTGATTTTCTTCCTTTAATTTTCATTCTTTGTGTTTCTGTATGGATAAATTGTGTCTCTTGCAAGTAACTTATTGTTAGGTATTGTTTTATAGTCCAATCTGCCAGTTTGTGTCTTTTGATAGGAGAGACTATTAACATTGGGCGTTAATTTGGTGGTATATTTCCTATGCCCAGTCATCACGATGCTTCAGTGTTATTTTCTGTACCCTATTGTTGGATCATTCTCCTCTTTTTGTTTTGTGTGTGTGTGTGTGTGTGTGTGTGTGTGTGTGTGTGTGTGTGTTTTCCCTGGAAATCTTTGGTGCTGTTAAACTCCCTATCTTTGTCTAAGATTCCTTTAAGTATTTTGTGCAGTGCTGGTCTAGTGGTCATAAATATTTTCAGGTTATTTTAATCGTGATAAATTGAGCTTCTCCTTCTACATAGAAGGGTAATTTTGTTGATATGACAGTCTTGTTTGGCACTCATTTTTTTTTTTTTCACCTGAATAACTTGGCTTCCCAGCCTGCTGTTCTTAAGGTTTGTATTGAGAAATCTGCAATTATTCTGATAGGTTAGTCTTTATAGGTTACTTTCTGCTTTTCTCTTGTAGCTGTTGATGTTTTTTGCTTTGAGATGAGTTCCAAGGATTTTGATTATAATGTGTCATGAAGAGGCTCTTTTCTTATCAAGGTTAGTGTTCTGTATGTCTGCAGTAAGTCAGTGTTAGCTTCTTTTCCTTTGTTTGGGAAACTTTCCGCTATACTCCACTGAACATTGCTTTAGTTACTTTCTTGTTGCTGTGACAGAATGCTCAACATCACAATGAAGGGAAGAAAGGTTTATTTTAGCTCACAGTTTCAGTAGGTCTCAGTCCACTCAGGGGTGGCTGGCAATGGTAGAAGCGCATGACAGAGGCCGGACAGCTGCTCAGTGCACAGTAGACAGAAGGCCAAGTGAGGGAGGGAGGGTGGAGCTGCCTTCCGAGTCCTGTTCCAGCAGTCCCAGTGTTCCCCCTTTCTGAACAGGCTGTACTTTCAGCAGCACATGGTTCAGCTGTTACTTTACAACATCCAAATACATGAGGCTTTTGGGGACAATCCAGATTGAAACCAAGCCATAAACCTTGGTCCTTGCATTTCCCTTATGCAAAATGCATTTAGTCTCTAAGTCTTAACAGTACTAGCACTTCTGAAGTTCAAGTCCAAAATCTCCTTGTGAGCTCCTGTGAAAATCAAAGAAAATTTAAACACTTCCAACATACAGTGGCTCAGGGTAAGCATTCCATTTCAAGAGTAAGGAATAGGAAGATAAAAAGCAATTGGACCAAAGCACGGTGAAACCCAGGTCCGCACAGGCCACACTGTATGCTTATGACGTGTCAGTGCTTAGCAGTGCTATTAACAAGAGTGGTGGCGGGAAGGCAGAGTGTTAGCTTGGGAAGTGTGGTAGAAAACACGAGCAGATCCAGGATAGGAAAAAGTGAGACAGAGCTGCAACCCCAGGTCAGAAGATGGATGAACGCAAGTGATAGAAACAAAAATAGGAAGAAACAAGAATGCTAGGTGAGGCAGAGGGAGGATCACGCCCGAGTCTGCAGAAAGGCTTTCCAGCGAGGGCATGAACAGAAAAACTAGCATGTAACAAAACCAGCAAAAGGAAAGAGAAGAAGAAAAAAGAAGAATAAGAGAAATAGAAACGCATACATCAATACTAGAAAAAAAAGTTCATTTTATCTACAACCTACTCACTATTGCTACTCACAGTCTACCCTCCCCTGTCACCAGCAAGGAAAATCCCTGACTCCTCTGAAGAGTGGCTTGTCAGTGCTCTGTGGTCGTACCTCTGAGTTGTCTCTCTGGGTGTGCCTCTGAAGCTGCGTACTGGGACCCTAGCGCTGGCCTTCTCCGTCCTCGGTCCCTGGGTGTGGAGAGCTTGCAGCAGCAGGCAGGACTTTCCCTATTCTGTAACCGATTAGCTCAGCACTCTGGAGAGCTGGGACCCCAGGCCTTTCTTTTCCATGGTGCACAGCCACCTGGCGCCTTCCAAGCCACTGTCCTGGCTGTAATTTTTCAACCGCACTTTCCGCCCACGACCCACAGGCTGATTGGGCTCACCTGCACACTGCAGCCTCAGGCCTTGGCCACCAGGCTGGGCCCTGGGCCTCTTGCCTTTCTGGGTCATCTGCGCACCTGGCTGGCCTCCATAGCTTCTCTGCAGGTTCCTTGGTCACCACTCAAGTCTGGCTGATCCTCTAGCTTCCTAAGTCAAACCACGGAGGAATTTCTCTTGCTCAAACTCAGATTTCCACCTGAATTCATGCAGAGCCACTAATGGAGAGATCTTGCTCTGTTGCCACCTTGACTCCACTCCTTCTCACCTCGTATTTGCTCTGGAGATGATTTTTTCTTGATTTGTTGGTTTACAAATGTGCGGGGCATACGTCCTACAAGTTAACACAATGAGTTGCTCCCATGCATAGCCTTTGCCATCCCACTCCAACTCCTCCAAGATTTTTTATTTTTTTTTGAGACAGGGTCTCACTCTGCAGCCCAGGATGGTCCTGCACTGGCTATGGAGCCCAGGCTGGCCTTGGACTCACAGCTATCCTCCTGTCTCAGCCTCCTGAGTGCTGGGATTACAGGCATGTGCCACCACGCCCAGCTTATGTGGTGCTGGGAAATCAAACTCAGGTATTTAGTGTTTGCCTAAGCACTTGGTAGGCAAGCACTTTAACCACTGAGCCATTCCTCCAGCCCCAAGAATTTTTTTTTTTAAAATCCATCCTAGGATTTGTTCTTTTTGGCTGGGCCTGGGGGCTTGTCCTCCAATCCTAGCACTGAGAGGCGGGGACAGGATCCCAGCTGGAACCCCTGCCTGTGCATCTGAGTGAGCTAGGGAGGTGCAGTCTGACAATAAAACCCAAAAACTGCTCTGTGGCTGTCACAGAGTGAGAAGGCCCTGGGCTCAATCCCGTAGACATATATTTTGTCCACCCAAACTTTGTTGTTTGTTTAGATCTAACATGTGGAGGGTTAGGGAACCAATATCCTAAAATGTGTGAAACATTAATGTATTGTATACCCTGATGAGGATGTAGTGTGTGGGTTTGCTTTCTCTTTGTAGTCCTCATGCCATTCATACCAATGCCTTCAAGTCTACTCTCCACATTGTACCTGTGCTCTGGACATACGGCTAATTCATTAGAAAGGTTTGAGTGATTGATACTTTAGGAGTTTTGACTTCCTCCCATGGCTGATCAGTGTCGAGATTGTCTCTAGACCCATCCTGTCCTGTGACCCTACACTCTTTCCAACTTCATAGCAACATTTTCTGCTGAGTTCTCTGTGATTTTCCCTCTCCAATTTGCATTGAACTGAAAACAATGTAACATTTTCATTGAAACCTTCACCCACCTTTGTGTCTTTATTTTCCATCCAAAGGAGTGAATTTTTTTTTTCCAGTACCTAAGGGGGATGCCCTGGCCTATGGATCGTGATTCAGTATTTATGCCCAATTCCAGCTTATTAACACAAGGAATTATAATTTTAATCACAAATGAGTAAATGGTAGGTTAACATTTTCATAACTCACGAGTACGTTCTGTTGTTGACTTTCATGCCAAATGGTAATCAGGTACTGTATGGACCAAAAATAAAATAAATAAAATAAATAAAAAATAAAAAATAAGAAAAACACTGGCTGTTAGTAAAAAGACCCTTAGTATTTTTAGATTGCTTTGAGAATCTTTATTTGCTAAGTAAGGTAGTAAGAAAGTTACATTAAATTTCTGGGAAGCTAATTTTAATTGAAAATGAATGAGAAATAAAATTCAGTTAACAGTAATCCTTGATGTTAGACCCAAGCGTGTTTCTCACTGATTTTTGAATTGCAATACTCTGAGGCGATGGAGGGCAGATGATCTGCTTTGCAGATTTGAGAAAAGCCAGCCCGGAACAGTTGCGCTTTCCGAATCTGATTTACTTCTCTCGCCGTGACAGTCTCCAGAGCATCCCTTCCCTTCCAGTGACAGGGCTGTGTCATCGCGTACTTCCCTTGACATGTGGAATCTACAAAAGACGGCCAGAAAGTAGAAAGGAAAGTGTTCGTAGGCAGAAGAAAAGGCATAAGAGAAAGGGTAAGGGGCGTAAAGGCAGGTCGTGAGGGAGGGAGATGAGTGACCTGCAGCTACATGCTGGCTCTCCAGACGTGAAACCGGAAGTGGGGGTGGGGGGGGTGCAGGTAGGATGACGCGTTACATATGTGTACAAATCTGTCAGAGTGAAATCCATTAATCTACTTAAGATACCGAAAAAGTGAAAAAGGCATGCTTTTTACTAGTCATAAAATAAACATAGAAGAATTAAGATCCGTGTTAGAGAGGAAAAGATTTCCAGTTCATTGTTGCCACTATTAAATTCCATTTCCTCCCATCTTTGAAAAAATAAAAATGCGCTTCATGGAACTCAAGGATTGTTACTGTTACTGTTATTATTAAGTTAGTTCTTTTCCTGCATCGTGCTGTTTCCTGGCTGGGATTTCTTTCTTCTGCTTGGAATGTCCCCGCTTGCCCCCAGCTGGGCTTCCCTTGGGCTAATCTACTGCCCCTCTCTTGGTGGACCCTGCCTCCTGCATGAATTCTTCAGGGAATCCTTCACTTGCTTTTCATTTCAATTCTTTGCTTATATAAACTTGCATTCCGCCCCCACCCCCCCAAAAATATAGATCACAGGTTTGCTTTTGAATTTGTGTTTGTGTGACTACCAGCTTAATGACTTGTTTCCCTTCAGAGTACAAGCACTGTATGAGTAATCTAGAGCTGACTTTGCTGTCTTTTGTGACTGCAGGAAAAAAAGATGCCTGGTACATAATTTTTAAAAATATTAAATCCCTAAAGGAATATGATGATTACATAAAGTAAGGGGGTATTTTTAAAGAAAATTGAATCTAAATAGAAGCAAAAATGCGTCCCACTGCCATTATAGGCTATCTATATTTCAGCAACTGAAAGTTCTGAGACTTTCTTTCATGAGACACCTCGGCTGGAAATTTCCTAACCCTGTCGATGGTTCGAAACACTTTTTTTTTTAAAAAAAATATTACTCACATTATACAGCAACAGTAAATGTTATAGCACGCTTACCAGAACTTTTACCATTGCGTACTTGCCTGGAGATTGTGACCGCTAATTCCTAAATAATAGGCACCTCTCTGGTGTAGTGCACCCAATGAGGTATTTAACGGACACTAGAGAAGTCATGGTCTCCACCATTACATTGCTCTCAGTGAATGGATTTTGTGGTTGAGATACTTTATTAAACATCTGCTTCTCTGCAAATGGGAACCTTCTACTAGAAAAGAAACGAAGGGAAGAGAAAAAGGGAAGAAGGAAATTTCAGAAATGTCAATGAACTGATTAACTCAACCTGTCACTATCATGTAACTTCCATGTTTAATATTTGACTTCTGTTTGTCTTATTTCAGGGCACTAAAATAAATTATTATAGGCTGCAAACATTAAACCACATAAACTTATTTCTTCTTGTCCTAGAGGCTGAGAGGTCTGCAATGAAAGGCTCATGTCCTGAGCGAGGCCCTCTGCCTGGTTCTCAGGAAGCCAGCTTCTTGCTGTGTCCTCAAATGGAGGAAAGTAAAGAAAGAGAAAGAAGACTCTTCTCTGTCTCTTATGAAGGCCCTATTCTCATCCTCTAACTAAATCCCAAACACTCCATCACCAAATACTATTGCCTTGGCTATAATGAGTTGAATATATGGTTTATTATTTTTTTTAGCAGGGTGGATCCATAGCACTATCAGTGCAGTGTGTTCTTAAACAATTATTTATTGGCCTACTTGATCTTAGTAGAAGATTTTTTTTTTTGGTCTCTTGAATATTTATTATGTGCCAGGCATTGTACTAAGTCACAGTGATGGAAAAATAAAGAGGCCTTCCTTGCCCTCAGGGAGCGCACAGACCATGGGACAGAAAAGTAGACAGTGGCAGCTTGACGGGTTTTGAGGCATGAGTGTGCACCAGTGTTATGAGGGACACAGAGGGAGAGCATGGGTTCTGCACTCGATGTTCTGACTAGGGTTTCTGCAAGAAGTGGTGCTTAAACTTACTGTAAATAACCAATGAGCGTTGGCTACCTTAATTTCCTTTAGCATTCTAATCCCAATTTGTGATCATGCATTAATAATTATTTGATTATTATTCACATCTTCGGCTAGATACTAAGCTTCATGACATCGGAAGCAATGTGTTTTGCTGCCATCTTATTTCTAGTATATAATATGATGTGTAATACACCATAGAACCTTATGTACTGTTTCTAGGGGACTCACTTTTGATATATTTACTTTGGAAAATTCTTTGGATTTATCTACTAAAACTTAATACGCACATATTCTATGACACCGATATACCATTCTCAGGTATATACCCAATATAAATGTGAATATATATCTATACATATTCATCTAAGAATGTTCATGTTAGTCCCATTAGTATTTTTGTTTGATATTAAGACCTTGCTAAAATTAAATATTTGTCAACCATGGAGTAATTAAATTGTGGTTTATTTCCACAGCATTGCAATGAACACACCACAATGCATGAAAGACCGTGGCTATATGATGCAAACATAATACGGGGCTAAGAAACCAGACATAAGAAAGCTTATGTAAATTAATTTAGAATAAAGTTTACAACAGGCAGAATTCTGGTTTTAGAGGTCAGGTTAGATTTGGAGGAATGGTATGCATATTAGGGGACCCCTAGCATGGTGATAACATCAAGTTGTTGACCTGGATGATGTGTCCATTTTGAAAATTCCTCTTTAATGATTTTTGAAAAATACTCTCTCAGTGTTTTATTTCAATCAGTAAGTTTACTAGCTAAAAGCTAGGAGTTGCTTTCTCCCCTCTATATAATGATTGGAAAGAACCAAGAGGAGGGAGTGGAGGCACCTGATGGGATGCCTGTCTGAGGAGGTAAGTAGAGATGAGGTTGGTGAGCAGCTGAGGGTCACACAACTAACCCCTCCTCCCTCTCACACACACATACAAGGCATGACCATGTGCATTTCTACAAAGGGTTACTTTCTCATCAGGAGAGAGTTTCTCTTTCCTTTTTTGGGAGTCATTGATCCTGTATTCTCCTCACCCCTTTTGAGTAGCTCAAAATATGAATTTTTTAAAATTTGAAGTTCTTAGAAGGGTGTAACTGATTTGTCACAGGTGCTTATCGGTTTTCAACAGGATAAAGTCTTCTATGAAAAAAACTGAAAGTTGCCTTATATTGAAGTTTTTATAAGGGTTGGGACTGGTTTTGAGAAGGACTTCTAAGGGTTTTATTCTTGGGTAAGCTTCCTTTATAGTGTTTAGTAACAAAGACAGATGTTGCTTTTTCTTTTCTTCTGTGCATGTGAGTATAAAGATTTGATTAGGAGCTCTGGTACTGGCACTTTTAATAGGATTGAGTACAGAATAAAATTACCCTCTGTGTGGAAGTAAGAGCTAATAAGGCTCTAATGCATCCTCAATGAGATTTATTATGGGCTAACAACTTGATTAGCTCTTTTGGAGCAGGCAACTTTGTTTCCATCACTGGCCAGACTTGATTGGAGGAATTTCCCTCTTCACAGTGTCCCCCGAGTCATCCTCCTACCAACTTCCATTTTCCCTGGATGAATTAATGAACCCTCCCATCAGGCTGAACCAAACAAGCAGACTTCTTTGGAATGACTATTCTACATGACGTCCAGCAAACTTAGGGGCAAGATTTGCAGAGGAAAGGATGGCAACTCAGTTGGAAGTAGAAGTTTATAATTGACTGAAAATTCTGAGATTTTATATAACTTTATAATTTTTATATAATTTTATAACTGACATAATGGGCCTGCATGAGACCATGTTGATATGTAAACTTCTTTTCCTTAAAGATATTATGTGTAATTTTTCATTTCGACAGCTCCCTTTGACTGGCAGAAGTGAGTTTATGCAGAAGGTTTCACAGAGTATCAAACATCAAATAAATCTCTGAAGATTAAATAATGAGAAAAAACCAGTCAAATCTAATTTTTCCCCATTGTCATGACATGGCTCTGACATGTATTCAGTAAGGACACAAACTATTGCTATATTCTTTCTTTCATTAAGATCATCTAATTTGTCTGCCTTTCTGATAAAATGCATGGCAGAATCAGATATATGATGTAATATGAACCCCAAAACAAGTTCTACCCAACTTTTGAGGTCCACTTTAAGTTTTGTGTCTACGTGAATGCTTCCAATATCACTGCAAACTTCTTCTCTCTTTTCTAAACATTAATAATATGTGCACTGTCTACCATTAATTCAAGGTTTAACAGTAGCTGGTTTATTACATGTACTTGTCTGATACTCCCAAATAGATGAAAGCTTTTAGTATTCTCTTTCTGTGTGTGTCACAGTTTTTGATTACAATGTGTTGTGAAGAAGTGATTTTCTGGTCATGGTAGTTTGGTGTTCCTTATGCTGGCAGTAGCTCAGTGTTAATAACTGTTCTTAGATGTGGGAATTTTTTTCTAAAATGTTGTTGAACTTGTCTTTTATAGTTTTTACACTGTCTTCATTTTCTCTTGTATGCTCATAATTCTGAGGTTGTTTCTCTTTGCATCATTCATTCATCTGCTGCATCCAGTTTCTTTCTTTTCTTTTTGGCTTTAGGTTATGACTGACCATATGGTCCAGTTTGTGAACCTTATCTTCAAGATCTGATAATCTCTCCTCATGATGCTAGAGCCACTTTCCCTTGTTTTCATGTGAATTTTCCTAAATTCTGGGGTTCAGCTTGGAACTCTTTTAGTTTTTCTACTTCTCTACTGAAATGTTCCTTCGCTTCTTGCGTTGTCTTGTTTATTTCTCTCTGTTTTCTTCATATCCTTTACACTTTTTGTCTATTAAGATTTGTTTCTCTGACTAGATCTTTTTTGAACTCACTGAGCATCTCTTGAATTTATTTAAGATATATTAAAATATATCTTATTTGAGCTTTTTGGCCAGTAGGTCCACTTGTGTTTTTGATTTGCTTCCTTTAGGTTCTGCTATTTCAGGGCCCATGATAAAAGCTTTGAAGGTGTTGGTAGAACACAGATTAGACTATCCCTGAACAAAAGCTCTCACCAAGAGAGTGGAAACCCAGGGAACAATATGAGTCCTGGTGTAGAAGAGGGTGCTGAGGTTGGGCACGAAAGGCTGAAAGTTGGGGCTTCAAAGTTGATCAGCTATGGAAGTTGTGGGGTTCAGAGTTGATCAACTGTGAAGGCACAAATTCTAGGGCACCAGGAGGCAACTTCAAAGGGTCAAAATTTTCTTTGAAGGCTGACTGATAAAACAACACAAGGAAATATTGAATGGCTTCTCTGATATGAAAAACTCAGATCACAATTATTTCATGGAATTTAATGTGAAAAATAATGGGAACTGGAGGGGTGAAGGGTGGGAGGGTGTGTTGAAAGGAGAGAGGGGAAGGATTTGTAACTTTGCCATGATATATATGTGCACGAAATGGCCAAGATCAATGTAAACGTTGTTTTGCACTTGTACATATCAGCAAATTGGGGGGAAAAAGAAAGGAAGGATGGATAATAAGAGTTGTCAAATATTCCCAAGGACACTCAAATAAA